>BGPR01043538.1:0-12912 GCA_013235015.1 Araneus ventricosus | reverse complement strand
CTACTAGTATTTTATTTACTAGTGGTAGTTAAAATTACCACTTATTTTTTTTTAATCTAGCAGCAATTTATTTCATCGAATAAACTGATAGCACAATTATTCTCATGCGTATATATGATCTTTTCTTGAGATATTACAAACCGGTTGAAAATTATTTTAAAACACAGAGTGTCCCAAAAGTCCTTGACACATTTCAGAATTTAATAAAAAAAGTCAAAAATTATTATATCAGTGAGCTGTTTTCACAACATTGCATTACGCTCCATAAAGTTTTTCCCATAAAGAAATTGTTAATAAATCAGAAATTTAATTTTAATAAATGTCTGTACCACAAAATATTATATACCTACTATTGTTGCTTATACAATTCCTAATTTCCGCGAAGAACTTTGTCTTGACCATGTAAGACTGCGAATGAACATTTGGCAGATTCGTTCGGCATCATTATCTGACGTGCGTGCCAACCACTTCTTGGTCTTTCTAACAAGCTTCTAGTCTCTAAAAATCTCCAGTGCCATGACAAAACCCTATCATTACCACAAGATATTGTACGATATCCTCACAATGTTATTCGATATTCTGAATACCGCACAATATCGTGAGGATATCGCAGCAATATTGTACGGCATCTTGTTCCGATAGGGAATGCTGTTTCCACAAGGAGCAGCTTTATGAAGCGTAGTACGAAACTTTCTTTGAACTTGAAAAATCGACTTTCCTAAGTGCCAACCGACGCAGTTTGTTTTTTTCCGTTGGAGTCGCGTCGTACTTACATACAATGACGGATTGGAAGTTAATCTTACTAAGCTAATACTGGGGGGTACCACTAGCGCTATCAATGTGCAGCCAATTGAACCATTCTTTAGGTCAGAAGAAACTTTATGCCGTAATGCAATTTAATGAAAACCCCACATTCATATCACAATTTTTTTTAATATTTTTTTTAAATTTTGAAATGTTTCAAGGACTTTTGGGGCGCCCAGTATATTAACCTCACAATAATTTTACTTTTTCGAGAAAGGATTAATTATCCGATAGTTTGGATGACAAGTCAGCAGGTTACAGAATTCATAAAAGTGTGAGAAAATAAATAAACATGAAATATCGCCTTGTCTGTTAACTATTGAAACTTAAATTATGTTTGTTT
The DNA here is from genome assembly GCA_013235015.1 of Araneus ventricosus. Taxonomy (NCBI): domain Eukaryota; kingdom Metazoa; phylum Arthropoda; class Arachnida; order Araneae; family Araneidae; genus Araneus; species Araneus ventricosus. The sequence goes on along the minus strand of BGPR01043538.1, from coordinate 11,765 downwards.
AAACTTGTTCTAGAAACCTGGTATGCAGAAAATAATTTATTTAAGTGCAGGCTTATTAAGAATTTAATATAATGATTTATAATGAAAAATATTTTAACGGAAATTAAAATGCTTAAATAAACTAAATTTTTCTCCTAATTTCAGCTTCGAAATATTTACTTCCTCAGATTTTAGATACATTTAATAATAATCTTAATAATAATTTAAGAAAATCTTTAAATTTTTGGTCTTAAACTTTGGAATTTAAGGAATTTTTTTTCTTAAGATTCTCCACAGTTGATCGATCAGTATATTTAATTCCCAGAATAAAATTTCAAATTGTCATGATTTGCTTCTTAAGACTGTGAGCTTCTTGTAAATATAGAAAGTTGTTTTTAATTTTGGAAATTAAGTAAAGTATTATCATAATTAAAGCTACATTAAATCATATGCTTTCGAAAGCGCACATATGAAAAATATTCGATTACATATGACAAAAGAATTATGACCCTTATGAATTTTCAATTTCGAATTTTTACTTGAAGTAATATGAAAATCTTACATTGCTTCCACCAGGTACAATTTTCATTGAAAAAAGATTAAATATTTTTGACAACACCATTTTTAATTTCTCCTGAATATCTTCCCTGAAAGAGAACTTCTCCACAAAAAAAGTTTCCTTTAAGATTCGCAACTGACTTTTCAAATGCTCCTAATGTGAATAACCATAAAAACAAACAATAAAAGTCATCCACAAAGATAAATAATTACGAGAATAACCAAGTCCATTATTGTCACAGAAACCGATAAGAGGTCTGGACACACGACAAACATTTGAAGATATTGAAGGAGATAAAAGCTTCCCACTAAGTTTATTAAAATGTGGAAACATGCAGAAAATTCCATAAGGAACAAATCCTCCATGGGAAACGATATTGATTTATTTGAACAACTCTATTCTTCTCAGGTTTTACAGTTATGGAACTTTTATGAAGAAAATTCTTTTTATAACCTTTTAGAAAGTATCCCCAGAAAAGGAATAAAATACTTTTGTTTCTTTATGTGTCTGAGAGTTTTTTTTTCTATCGGCGGACAAACTACTCCAGTTTTTTTCCCAGATAAAAAAAAAGCAGTTTTATAGTGTGTTAAGCCATTAAACGAGGTTTACTGGTGGCGACTTAAAATGGGAGGTAAGTGACTTGTTTCAAGGAATTCCAGACTTGAAATGAAGCACTTAAAGGCTTCACACCTGGGTGTAGTTCCCAAAGAGGGAGAAAATATGGTACAAAAAATAATCTAAATGATTAAGGTGGAGTGCAAAAAAGGAAGTCATCAAACGCGCGGAAAAAAATGTCTTGAATATGGTACGTTTACTTCGACGTTATTCGTATATTTTTAATAAACTGAAATAATGAAATGCTATATATATTTCAAAATAAAATGGAAGAAAATGATTAATGACAAATGGAAATCAAGATCATATAGAGATAGCCAAAAAGAAATAAAAGAAACTCAGAGTGAATCGAATACAACTAAAAGCAAACCAAGGAATCCATTCTAGTCCACTTTTTCAAGGGCTAAGAACTATTCGAAATGGATTCAAAATAATATTTAGGAAATTTTCTGTAAGAAGCTAGCATTACGCCAAACATAGCTTCTCATAGCCCGAAGTTCCCAAACAAAGGACCAATGAGAAATGTACATTAAACTTTGCCCTTGAACAAGTGGACTAGAATGGATTCCTTGTTTCGTTTTCAGTTGCATTCTATTCTCTCACTCTGAGTTTATTTTTATTTCTTTCTTTATTTATTTTTGGCTATCTCTGTATGATCTTGATTTCTATTGCTCTCTGTTTTTTTTGTTTTTCTGATGCAATTGCTGTCTACTTAAACATTGTCTTCATTTTATCTATTTTTTCCTAAATTTTACTCTTTAAATTTTATTGTGTATTAATTAAAAAATGTTTTGTTCTAGTTTAAAGTTTCAATTTTGATTCCTTTTTTTAAATTTATTCTATTTTTTCTTGTTGATTGTTTTTATGCTCTATTCATGACAAATGGTGCATTTAGGAAAAGAAAGTCACCAGTTCAAGGTTTCTAAGCTAATTTAAGGATGTCATTTGACTTCTATTTCCATGTATGGTACAAACACACAATTACGTCAGCCTTTTTACGGTAAGTTTTACACAAAATAATTACATTTTCTATAATTTTTCTGTAAGGATGCAACATGGAATGAAAGTAATAAGTAAATAAGTTTCCTTCTGTCAGGAAAACAGAATATATCTATTTATTATTTCAGATAGCTACTCAAAAAGAGTTTATAATTTTATTTAAAGTGGCGAGTTTCATGATTGTAAAAATAGAATTTTGCAAGCTTGCGTGCTTTCAAGGACGGTACACTATATTAATATTTTCAAAATTTTATTATCCATTATTTGATTAATTTTGATACGATACTAATGCCGCGATCTAGTGCTGAATTTCATAAGAAAACTGATTTTATATTCCTTGATATTTATCAAAGGAATTAAAAACTAACGAGACTAAAAAGTAGAAAATAATTAAAATAAAGAAATTCGACTTTTAGCACCCTAATAAAAAATGTTTATAAGACTGTTTTCATTAAATTAAAATTTTTGTATTTTTTTCTGGTACGCATTGAAAAATTTGTGATGTCAAATTCATTCTTTAAATACTATTCCTCAAATAATTTTTTATGCATGCTTCTCTGAAGGCTTCAAGAGCCAAGAAAAAACTTTCCTCGGCAATAATAAGAGATTATTTTATCTTTATTGTTTCAACCTCTATAACTATCGGATAGGTATTCGTAGTTTCTTAAAACTTCTTTTCTAAATCTTTAATCAATGATGTCATTACTTAGAATTGATGCTAACTTTCTGCACATTTCATTTTTCTTGCTTTCATTATCATTATTCCGATAATACTAACATAAAATTCTTGAGCGATTTTATAATAACAAAATGGCATCATAAATTGAAAAAAATTCAATTGTATTCTTATTTACTCAATGAACAATACTCATACCGTTATTTAGGAATAATTCTTCTCTTATAATAATGGAAAAGAATTAGGCTTAATATTAGCCCTCTACCATAAATTAGTATCTTTTGGTAATTAAGGGTCTCATCGCAGTGCCTAATTACCTAACTAATGTGATTATTCTAGGTCTGTTGAGTATTGATTTAAAAAATAAATGTCAATTACACTGTGGCCGAAATAGATTAACGAAATGCTAATATATTAATTCACACTCTTTCCCTCATACTGCTGGTTAACTGAGAAGATATAAGATGATTACATATTAAAAAGCGCGTTGTCTTTATGATACAGCCTTGGAATATATTATATAATTAATTAATGTTTAATTGGATTGTATATATCTTCCGAGATAATTACAAAATATCTGTCCTTTAAAATAAAAAAATGTTTCAATAGAGTTATAAATACTACACAAAGTATTTCTACAATTACATTTCAATTTCTAAATTGCATTTAAACAGGAGCTATCGACATACTGAGACAAGTTTACCAATTTAATGCCACTTTCAGAGCATCTACAATTTAATATGAAATTAAGGTTTTACACTTTATCAGCTGCTGTTTCTGCAGATCATATTAAATTAGTATTTAATTTTTAAGCAATATGTGTGTTATACAAAGCTTTATAAAAATCAAAGAGATGAAAAAAATATTTTAATGTTTGTTTTATCTAACGGCACGTAGGCTATTTATGGTCAACTACAGTGATTAAAACGCACAGATGTTTCCCACCTCAAAGTAAATGTTTTAAAATTGAGCGGAGGCCTGGTGGTTTCGGTGGGTGAATTTGAAACTATGCGATATCACAGACAAGGGTAAATTGAATTAATTCACATTTTAAGGGGACATACAACTCTTAAACCTCGACTGTCAAATTCGATGCATTATATCTCTGAAACAATGCAATTACTCAAACCCACTTTTTTTCTAGAAAAATATCTGTTCTTTCTCTTATAGTGCACACATTTTCAAACCTTTTTATTGATATTATTTATGGGAGAGAGTGATATATATGGGTATAAATTTTGGAGAAAAAATGAGATAGTCACTTCGCGCGGATGATTACGGATAAAATATTGGCCTAAATACAATAATTTGAATATCTATGTAATCCAAACAGTCTTTTTAAGAAACTAAACCACAATTTATTGACATTTAAATTTAAGTTCTATTTTATATATCAATTGAAAATAAAATTTTAAAAATAGTTAAAATGTTGAAAATAGTTAAAATCTTTCCTAACCCCTCAAAAAAACTACTTTGGCTAAAATATGTACTAAAATTGTGGTTCAATTTGTAAAACATAGCACAATACACATTCAGTAAAACTTTCATGTAAAAATATTCAATAGTTCTTGAGATATTGTGCCCGCAATATACAAAAAATGCCTTTTTTTTTATATAGCGCCTTAAAGATATGGCCGTTTTCAATGTTTACGTTGAACAGCTGATACATTTTCCTTAATAACTTTCATAATTATGGGAATTTTTTCACGCGGATTGTTTCAAATTGTTCAGAAAAAACTGGGGAATAATATATATTTACATAAAATCGATAATTTTTGAGGTTTAACAGTCGTATGTCCCCTTAAGTCCAAATTTAAATACAATTATCAAAATTCTAATTTTTAAATACGCGTTCTTAAAATTTTCTGAGAAGAGTAAGATGGATCAGAATCGTATAGCCTCACAGAATTGGGAACACCATTGGTATACGAGAATATACGTTGATCCCCCCAAAAATTAAAGATCAGTTTTATTAATAAAAGCATGACCATTTACAAAATATACAAGCATCAAAAAAGGTGTTTGAAGTAGCTTACATGAACTTTTACACTTGCCTGATGTGGGGAACATTTTCAAATTACGAGCTTTCGGACGCTGCTGAAGCTACGGAGATGTGTGTAGTATGATCCTCAGCACATGCTGCTACAGTTTCTTGCTCCTGAGCCCTAAGATTACCACTGGAAAAATTATAATTATAGGGTTTAAGATTCGAAACGCGATTTCGCTAAAGATCCGGAGTGTATATGGCCTGTCGCACGTTAAATCATACATAAGCGGCCAAACTTACTTCGGCTGGTATGGTGCGGAAGTTTGGAGAGGAGTGCTCGTCATCTGACCGCGGTTCAAAATGACGATGTTTGTCCCAAAATACCCCTCGTGTTGCTTCAAAAGGAACTTAAATATAACTAAACTGATGTCGATGAGAGAGGAATACGTTTGTCACTATTATTGGTTACGTTAGCTTGTTACGTTGTTTGGTGTGCATTGTTGCTGCTTCTAACTAAAGTAAATGAAATATGTGATAAACGGAAAAAGGCTACAGTAACGTGTATTTAGTATTTTTACAGTTTATATGATTTTTATATTTCCTATAATTAAGTTATACATTATAAAATTTATCTTAAATTGTGTACAATATTTTTAATACTTATACTTCCTTTTTTAGTAACAATTTTTTTAAAAATATGCTGTAAAGTTCAAAACAAAAACAAATGTTTATAAATTACTAGCCTACATTAAAAGGCAAGAAAATGTGAATAAGAGTGGCTTTTGTTATACAAAAAGAGTGTTTTTATACCTTTCATTGCTGGTGTGGTTTATAAACCACATATATAAAAATTACTCGTAGTTAAAGAAAGGGTGAATAATACGGGAATGGTAGAAAGTGAGCATTTATAGAAATCCGTCTTATCCAGCCTGCTCTTTCGCAGGGCCGCGGTGGCCTAGTGGGCCAGAGGGTTCCAGATTCGAAACCCGATTCCACTGAGGATCTTTTATATATTGGGCCTGATGTACGTTTAATCATACGTAGGGGTCAAACGTCCTCCTGTTGGTGTGGTGCAAAAAATACCCACACTGGCCCGGCCTACCCAAGAAGGGTGTAAGGTCGGTAGAGGACCAGAGGGGAGAGAGCCGCCCCACCAGCGTGATTTATTGGGTACAATAAAATGATACAGGCATTGTCCGAACAGGGACAGTACTTTTAAATACAAGAGAGCTGGGAGTATAACCACTACGACCCACCACGGTGGGGAGAGAATAGCTTGATTTACATGTACTCAACCGCAAGTGTGGTGAATGATACTCACAAAACAAAGAATGACAAAATAAAGGCTCTTTCTTTTCTTTTAAAATGTGAAAACAACCCTAAGGTAATAAATTTAAGAACTGCTCGGGCAAGCAAGGTACAGTAAAAATATATAAAAAATATATAAGTACTGAAAAAGAAACAAACAAATAAACACAGAAAAAGCAGTATAAATCAGATGTATAAATAAGTCAAAGATTGAAACCCCACAGCACAAGAACAAAACCCACACACACAACACTACACATCAAACAACACACAAAACACAAATAAAAACTGTACAAAACATAGAATTAAAAATACGTGAATTAAAATAATAATAATAATAATTCTGTCTGAGATAGAAAGGAAGAAATTCCGTTAGTCAACGGCAATCCACGTCCCGCGTACCCGGGAATATAAAATCATGAAGTACCACCTGCGCAAGTTAAAAATTACTTTATGTCCTATACAGGATGAAAACGGCCAATGGGGGAGGAAAAGGATTAAAATTTTGTAGTCTAAAAATAAAATCAAGGTCAAAAAGTTGAATGCATAGCCCCGTCCCCCCAAAAAAAAAATCCAAACAACCTTTAGGGCATTGATTACGTGGTAACAGGTTTCCAGAACTCAGGAGAGACACGGGATTTTGAACAGTCTTCTATTTTCGCGGCTCATGGACCAATAGCTGCCCTCGGGCGTGGAGAGAAACCCACACCAAGGAACGGACTGGGTACAATAAGTTTAAAAACGCATAAACATGTGGAGAGCGGAAACCACTATAAACCTATAGAACTGAGTCATCCAGTGTAAAATTAATTAAATAAAAAATTTAAAAAATTCTTAAAAAGCTCAAATCATGTAAATAATAAAAAAAGACTCAACAGGCGGGAAGTCAGGAGGACAGGAAGTGGAATTGTAAAAAGTGTGAAAAGAAAACCAATCCTGAGAAGAGATGTGAAGTAAAAAATATCTGGCAAACTGGAAAAAGATAAAAAGAGTAAGAACGGTCCTTCAATATGATAAGATAAAAGTAACACGAACCCTCAAGACATCATTGATGTCAGTTATGGTTTCTCTCCTAGGTCAGTGTATCGCAAATGATCCTGCTGGTCCTGAAAGCGCCTTCCATTTTCATGACAGCCTGTCTATTTGTTAAGAGATTGTTAAACCACGTGAGGGAGCAGGAGAAGATATCATGATCTGCATCACCCAACATTCAGCAGATACAGTGTGGAGAGTCCAAGAATTTAAAGCAATGAAGGTAAGATGGGAATGGACCATGCCCACTGAGAAAATATATTAAAAACTTATTATGGATTAAAAATTTTGGGCTTAGCTGATTAATGTAGCCTCTCACCCTAATTCCCGAAGCTGAATCATAGCTATTCCACTATTCATTCCATTTGTTTACTATGTAATTCTTTAGGATTCATTTGAGGTGGGACTAGAGTGCAGGAATGAAAAGTTTCTCACCGGATGTTATGGCCACTCATCCGGTTAGAAACTCTGGGCATTTTCGGTATACCCAGGAAAGGCCGACCATGTTCTTAGCCTTAAAGATGTTTGATTTTACTTTGTAAACGAATTCAGATCTGGCATTTGCGCTATTAATGGCAGATGTTGAAGAAAGGCTATCAGTATGTATGTTGGCTTTCACTTTCTCTTTGACAGCACAGTAGACTGCGAATTCAATTGCGGCTAATTCTGCCTGGAATACCGAGTTGAAGATGTTAAGTTTAAATAGATGGTTCTGGATATTAGTTTCATCTTTGCGAATCCAGTCTTATTTTCGATTCTGGATCCGACCGTGTATATCTCATAGTCGGCATTTGGAATGTTACTGTCAAGGTTGATAAGTCTCTATTTGGATGGAATGTTTCTAAATTGTATGTAGTTATCCAAGAGATTTATATCGACAATTGTATTATATTGATTAGATCGGTTAACCCAAATTCGGAATTTGATAAACTCGGATTTGGCTACTATGTGAAGCGGAGGAATTCCTGTGAGTACATTAAGAACATTGGTGAATGAAGTGCGGAAAGCCATTGCAAATTTCAGTAAGAATATTCTTTGAATGCTGTAATGTCTATCGATTTGTTCTTTATCAAGGTCCCTATCCAAACACTTGCACCATACAGTAGAGCCTTTTCAATAACGGTGTATTACCAAATTTTTAAGAGAATTTTTTATTCATATTCCAGTTAGACTTTACTACTCTATTAAAATTTGATGTTAAGAATAAAGCTTTTGCATGCAAAGTTAAAAAGTGGGCGGTCCAGGATAGTTTATTATCTATTGTGATTCCTAAGATTTTAAGAATGTCACTTACCTTGATTGAGTGGTTTTTATCTTGAAAGTTGGCTTTCTATTAAGAACTGTAGAATTCCTTTTTGAGAACTTTTGAGAGGCGATGCTCCTATACACCACCGCCTGGCACTTTTATTTGGAATGTTTGAGCTGTAAATCTTCAAGTTTATTGCAAATGACAGGCAAGATTAAATTAGTCTCACTTTTCAATTCCCTGACCGTTCGTCCTCCAATTAATAGTGCGAGGTCGTCGGCGAAAGCTTGAATGTGCAAATCAGGTCTGTCATTTATTAGAATAGAGTTAATATATATATATATATTCCATATTGTAGGACTGATCACAGAACCCTGTGAGCATCCTTTAGAGCAGAAATAGTCTAGAAATTTCTAGGACGTCGTTAGTGTAAAAAGCCCTTCTATTTTTGAGATAAAAGTAGATAAAATTCTTCGAAAATTATTTATATGCTCCAAAGATATTTGCATATGATAAATGGGTAACCAACTCATTTTCCCATTCTGCATTCATATGCTAATTCTCTTTAAATATCTCATTTTATAAAACCGTATTAAATTAAAAACGAATATCGTATAGAGTATTATAATTTTATCTTCGTATATAAATATACGAAGATAAAATTATCGAAGAAACATTGCACTAAAGTTACTTAAGAATAACCTTGACAAAGTAATTTTTATTAGAAAACATAAATCAAGAAAAGAGTAAAATTCAAGAACTAATGAACTTGGAGGACAGCGCTCAAATAATTTCAATGCTGAAGTTTGTTAATCTTAATGAAGTGAATAATGAGATTTATGAAATTCATGATTCACAATTTTGCAACTGAAAATGACGAAGAAACTGGCATGATAAAAAAAAATTAGAAAAATAAATCTCTAACAAGTATTTTCTTTTTCTTTGTTTATATCTATTTAATAAATATTTTATTAAAATTAACGTCCTTTGAAACATGTCAGTGAAAAGCAACAGTCCGTTTATTCTTACATATTACCTCAAAGACAATTTTTATTCAATATTTCCTTCGCAAAACAAGATAAACTGATCATTTGATGATATATTTTTATCTAATTAGTTCATTGTATTTAAGCTTGCTTTAAAGAATTTAGTTATAAAACCAAGTATTTCGAGCGATTCATCTCTGTGCTGTTCTTCTGCATAATAAATACAGAGAAATATTTTTACCGAAGCTGTTAGTTTTGTATAAAAATAGTTAATGAAAAATTTGCGAAACTATTTTAATTAGAATATTTTTTCTTTACTTATTTTTGTATATCGAAAAATGGAATCTTTAATAGGTCAGAAAATAAATGGTTCTTATGTCAATTATCATTAAAATGTCTTTGCAAAGCACTCTTTATGCAATTAGGTCATAAATGCGCCTTTTTATTAAACGCTTTTACTAAGTTCGAAATGTTTCGTATGTATGTAAGGTTGGAATTCTGTGATTTTTCACTCACTTCTTAATGCACTAGAGTTCTGAAATTTTGTATATTTAATTGGGTCTTGATGACAATGCAATATTTTAATAATTTCAGAGCTCTTAACTATCAATTTTTAAAAGCAAATTCGCAAAATTACGTTTGCACTCGGTAGGTTTCAGTGGCGCCATCTACAGTAATTTTGAGAACTATTGGTAAAAGAGTTTTTTAATAAGTTTTTTACACATCTCTTGTTATATATTCACTTACTTGGCAAAGAAAGAATATTAATATTTCAGTAAAGATAGCTTATTTCTCAATTGATCCTATTTGCTTTATTACCTTATTTATAAAGATTTATGGTTATCAGCCTTTTTATCAATTAAATATTTATATTACACACAAAGAACTTTTCCTTATGGTGGTTAGAATAATTATTCAATTCTGTGGAACTCGGCAACCACGAGATAAGTCAGACAGCAGTCTTTTCTTTAAAATTCCTTCGAGGATGCCTCGTAGCGCATTAATAAATAATGAAGTTTAATTAGCTAAATTCCTTGGGTTTCGAAGACATTATCGAACTAATTGGGTATATTAGAGGAAACGTCAAAGGTTTAAGTCTGGAGTTTCTCACTCTTTTTTATAGAAGGCATGGAATAGCTGCATATACTTAAACAAAAGATCGTCTAAGAACTTTGCGGGAGGTATTCAGATCAAAATAAAAATATTTGATGCAAATGAGGAATTATAAGTAAATATCATTATCTCATTTATGATTCTGCTACTGTTTCTCACATATTTGCATATTGAAATATTTACTATTAATGCATCGAATAAATTTATTAATATGTATCTTTTATGCCCATGGTCTCTAATGTGTTTCAAAACAAATCTGAAGAGTTAAACATAACTATTCCTTTGTTTATATTTCATAAATGTAGCAAACAAAAGGAAAATATTGCAATCGCCAAAAATTTCAACATTGAGATTTTTACTAATCACTACTCTTTAGATATCATCTCTGAAACTATGTCTATTTACCTATGTGTCCATTTGTGTATATGAACAGGATAATTAAAAAAAGCGAAGAGCTAAATTGATGAAATTTGGCGTGTTTTAATTATATCAAGTTTCTAGACCTTTATCAAATTATTCAAAGAGGAGACTAACTGTGAGATTCATCGCATATATGTGAACGAAAAATCTAAAAATCACGGCAAGCCGGATGTATGAAATTTGATATAGAGTTTTTACTCCAAAATAGGAGACGAGTATTACATTATGGAAAAAATATATGCCAAAAGGTGCACAGACTGTCTCTGTTTATCCTTGTGTGTGCGAATAATGTAGCCTAAAGCTACAAACAATTCCACAATTGAAATTTGGCACGCCGTCCTTGCATTGAAATGGAAATTACCTATCAAGTATTGGACAACACCAGCCAGCGAGGAGGTGCAATTCCCAAACGCATACTCGATTCTCTTCACCATATCGCAGAAGTATATGAAAAAGGTGAATGGAGAAGAACACTACCGTCCTTTTCCTGTCGCGTGTGAAGTTTTATGACGATATCCAAATGAGTGGTGTCAGTGCCGGCCGAAGGGGAGGGGGGGTGCGAAAGGTACGACTGCAGTAGGCCCCAAGTTTTCTAAAGGGCCCGCATAGCTGACTGACTTTTCAAATTAAAAATGTCTTCTTATTATTTATTTTAATCCGAATATACATACGGATTAAAATAAAAAATAGCAAGAAATACGAATATATCGTATATGTGCGATATGTGCACATTTGAAGTCAGAAAGATAATTATGAAGCAGTTGGAAATCTATAGTCGGTGGATTCTTTTGTCACCGTCATATTAAGAACAAGATGAATCAGTCCGAGAATCGCAGCTTCAACGG
>BGPR01043537.1:0-12912 GCA_013235015.1 Araneus ventricosus | reverse complement strand
CCGTTGAAGCTGCGATTCTCGGACTGATTCATCTTGTTCTTAATATGACGGTGACAAAAGAATCCACCGACTATAGATTTCCAACTGCTTCATAATTATCTTTCTGACTTCAAATGTGCACATATCGCACATATACGATATATTCGTATTTCTTGCTATTTTTTATTTTAATCCGTATGTATATTCGGATTAAAATAAATAATAAGAAGACATTTTTAATTTGAAAAGTCAGTCAGCTATGCGGGCCCTTTAGAAAACTTGGGGCCTACTGCAGTCGTACCTTTCGCACCCCCCCTCCCCTTCGGCCGGCACTGACACCACTCATTTGGATATCGTCATAAAACTTCACACGCGACAGGAAAAGGACGGTAGTGTTCTTCTCCATTCACCTTTTTCATATACTTCTGCGATATGGTGAAGAGAATCGAGTATGCGTTTGGGAATTGCACCTCCTCGCTGGCTGGTGTTGTCCAATACTTGATAGGTAATTTCCATTTCAATGCAAGGACGGCGTGCCAAATTTCAATTGTGGAATTGTTTGTAGCTTTAGGCTACATTATTCGCACACACAAGGATAAACAGAGACAGTCTGTGCACCTTTTGGCATATATTTTTTCCATAATGTAATACTCGTCTCCTATTTTGGAGTAAAAACTCTATATCAAATTTCATACATCCGGCTTGCCGTGATTTTTAGATTTTTCGTTCACATATATGCGATGAATCTCACAGTTAGTCTCCTCTTTGAATAATTTGATAAAGGTCTAGAAACTTGATATAATTAAAACACGCCAAATTTCATCAATTTAGCTCTTCGCTTTTTTTAATTATCCTGTTCATATACACAAATGGACACATAGGTAAATAGACATAGTTTCAGAGATGATATCTAAAGAGTAGTGATTAGTAAAAATCTCAATGTTGAAATTTTTGGCGATTGCAATATTTTCCTTTTGTTTGCTACATTTATGAAATATAAACAAAGGAATAGTTATGTTTAACTCTTCAGATTTGTTTTGAAACACATTAGAGACCATGGGCATAAAAGATACATATTAATAAATTTATTCGATGCATTAATAGTAAATATTTCAATATGCAAATATGTGAGAAACAGTAGCAGAATCATAAATGAGATAATGATATTTACTTATAATTCCTCATTTGCATCAAATATTTTTATTTTGATCTGAATACCTCCCGCAAAGTTCTTAGACGATCTTTTGTTTAAGTATATGCAGCTATTCCATGCCTTCTATAAAAAAGAGTGAGAAACTCCAGACTTAAACCTTTGACGTTTCCTCTAATATACCCAATTAGTTCGATAATGTCTTCGAAACCCAAGGAATTTAGCTAATTAAACTTCATTATTTATTAATGCGCTACGAGGCATCCTCGAAGGAATTTTAAAGAAAAGACTGCTGTCTGACTTATCTCGTGGTTGCCGAGTTCCACAGAATTGAATAATTATTCTAACCACCATAAGGAAAAGTTCTTTGTGTGTAATATAAATATTTAATTGATAAAAAGGCTGATAACCATAAATCTTTATAAATAAGGTAATAAAGCAAATAGGATCAATTGAGAAATAAGCTATCTTTACTGAAATATTAATATTCTTTCTTTGCCAAGTAAGTGAATATATAACAAGAGATGTGTAAAAAACTTATTAAAAAACTCTTTTACCAATAGTTCTCAAAATTACTGTAGATGGCGCCACTGAAACCTACCGAGTGCAAACGTAATTTTGCGAATTTGCTTTTAAAAATTGATAGTTAAGAGCTCTGAAATTATTAAAATATTGCATTGTCATCAAGACCCAATTAAATATACAAAATTTCAGAACTCTAGTGCATTAAGAAGTGAGTGAAAAATCACAGAATTCCAACCTTACATACATACGAAACATTTCGAACTTAGTAAAAGCGTTTAATAAAAAGGCGCATTTATGACCTAATTGCATAAAGAGTGCTTTGCAAAGACATTTTAATGATAATTGACATAAGAACCATTTATTTTCTGACCTATTAAAGATTCCATTTTTCGATATACAAAAATAAGTAAAGAAAAAATATTCTAATTAAAATAGTTTCGCAAATTTTTCATTAACTATTTTTATACAAAACTAACAGCTTCGGTAAAAATATTTCTCTGTATTTATTATGCAGAAGAACAGCACAGAGATGAATCGCTCGAAATACTTGGTTTTATAACTAAATTCTTTAAAGCAAGCTTAAATACAATGAACTAATTAGATAAAAATATATCATCAAATGATCAGTTTATCTTGTTTTGCGAAGGAAATATTGAATAAAAATTGTCTTTGAGGTAATATGTAAGAATAAACGGACTGTTGCTTTTCACTGACATGTTTCAAAGGACGTTAATTTTAATAAAATATTTATTAAATAGATATAAACAAAGAAAAAGAAAATACTTGTTAGAGATTTATTTTTCTAATTTTTTTTTATCATGCCAGTTTCTTCGTCATTTTCAGTTGCAAAATTGTGAATCATGAATTTCATAAATCTCATTATTCACTTCATTAAGATTAACAAACTTCAGCATTGAAATTATTTGAGCGCTGTCCTCCAAGTTCATTAGTTCTTGAATTTTACTCTTTTCTTGATTTATGTTTTCTAATAAAAATTACTTTGTCAAGGTTATTCTTAAGTAACTTTAGTGCAATGTTTCTTCGATAATTTTATCTTCGTATATTTATATACGAAGATAAAATTATAATACTCTATACGATATTCGTTTTTAATTTAATACGGTTTTATAAAATGAGATATTTAAAGAGAATTAGCATATGAATGCAGAATGGGAAAATGAGTTGGTTACCCATTTATCATATGCAAATATCTTTGGAGCATATAAATAATTTTCGAAGAATTTTATCTACTTTTATCTCAAAAATAGAAGGGCTTTTTACACTAACGACGTCCTAGAAATTTCTAGACTATTTCTGCTCTAAAGGATGCTCACAGGGTTCTGTGATCAGTCCTACAATATGGAATATATATATATATATTAACTCTATTCTAATAAATGACAGACCTGATTTGCACATTCAAGCTTTCGCCGACGACCTCGCACTATTAATTGGAGGACGAACGGTCAGGGAATTGAAAAGTGAGACTAATTTAATCTTGCCTGTCATTTGCAATAAACTTGAAGATTTACAGCTCAAACATTCCAAATAAAAGTGCCAGGCGGTGGTGTATAGGAGCATCGCCTCTCAAAAGTTCTCAAAAAGGAATTCTACAGTTCTTAATAGAAAGCCAACTTTCAAGATAAAAACCACTCAATCAAGGTAAGTGACATTCTTAAAATCTTAGGAATCACAATAGATAATAAACTATCCTGGACCGCCCACTTTTTAACTTTGCATGCAAAAGCTTTATTCTTAACATCAAATTTTAATAGAGTAGTAAAGTCTAACTGGAATATGAATAAAAAATTCTCTTAAAAATTTGGTAATACACCGTTATTGAAAAGGCTCTACTGTATGGTGCAAGTGTTTGGATAGGGACCTTGATAAAGAACAAATCGATAGACATTACAGCATTCAAAGAATATTCTTACTGAAATTTGCAATGGCTTTCCGCACTTCATTCACCAATGTTCTTAATGTACTCACAGGAATTCCTCCGCTTCACATAGTAGCCAAATCCGAGTTTATCAAATTCCGAATTTGGGTTAACCGATCTAATCAATATAATACAATTGTCGATATAAATCTCTTGGATAACTACATACAATTTAGAAACATTCCATCCAAATAGAGACTTATCAACCTTGACAGTAACATTCCAAATGCCGACTATGAGATATACACGGTCGGATCCAGAATCGAAAATAAGACTGGATTCGCAAAGATGAAACTAATATCCAGAACCATCTATTTAAACTTAACATCTTCAACTCGGTATTCCAGGCAGAATTAGCCGCAATTGAATTCGCAGTCTACTGTGCTGTCAAAGAGAAAGTGAAAGCCAACATACATACTGATAGCCTTTCTTCAACATCTGCCATTAATAGCGCAAATGCCAGATCTGAATTCGTTTACAAAGTAAAATCAAACATCTTTAAGGCTAAGAACATGGTCGGCCTTTCCTGGGTATACCGAAAATGCCCAGAGTTTCTAACCGGATGAGTGGCCATAACATCCGGTGAGAAACTTTTCATTCCTGCACTCTAGTCCCACCTCAAATGAATCCTAAAGAATTACATAGTAAACAAATGGAATGAATAGTGGAATAGCTATGATTCAGCTTCGGGAATTAGGGTGAGAGGCTACATTAATCAGCTAAGCCCAAAATTTTTAATCCATAATAAGTTTTTAATATATTTTCTCAGTGGGCATGGTCCATTCCCATCTTACCTTCATTGCTTTAAATTCTTGGACTCTCCACACTGTATCTGCTGAATGTTGGGTGATGCAGATCATGATATCTTCTCCTGCTCCCTCACGTGGTTTAACAATCTCTTAACAAATAGACAGGCTGTCATGAAAATGGAAGGCGCTTTCAGGACCAGCAGGATCATTTGCGATACACTGACCTAGGAGAGAAACCATAACTGACATCAATGATGTCTTGAGGGTTCGTGTTACTTTTATCTTATCATATTGAAGGACCGTTCTTACTCTTTTTATCTTTTTCCAGTTTGCCAGATATTTTTTACTTCACATCTCTTCTCAGGATTGGTTTTCTTTTCACACTTTTTACAATTCCACTTCCTGTCCTCCTGACTTCCCGCCTGTTGAGTCTTTTTTTATTATTTACATGATTTGAGCTTTTTAAGAATTTTTTAAATTTTTTATTTAATTAATTTTACACTGGATGACTCAGTTCTATAGGTTTATAGTGGTTTCCGCTCTCCACATGTTTATGCGTTTTTAAACTTATTGTACCCAGTCCGTTCCTTGGTGTGGGTTTCTCTCCACGCCCGAGGGCAGCTATTGGTCCATGAGCCGCGAAAATAGAAGACTGTTCAAAATCCCGTGTCTCTCCTGAGTTCTGGAAACCTGTTACCACGTAATCAATGCCCTAAAGGTTGTTTGGATTTTTTTTTTGGGGGGACGGGGCTATGCATTCAACTTTTTGACCTTGATTTTATTTTTAGACTACAAAATTTTAATCCTTTTCCTCCCCCATTGGCCGTTTTCATCCTGTATAGGACATAAAGTAATTTTTAACTTGCGCAGGTGGTACTTCATGATTTTATATTCCCGGGTACGCGGGACGTGGATTGCCGTTGACTAACGGAATTTCTTCCTTTCTATCTCAGACAGAATTATTATTATTATTATTTTAATTCACGTATTTTTAATTCTATGTTTTGTACAGTTTTTATTTGTGTTTTGTGTGTTGTTTGATGTGTAGTGTTGTGTGTGTGGGTTTTGTTCTTGTGCTGTGGGGTTTCAATCTTTGACTTATTTATACATCTGATTTATACTGCTTTTTCTGTGTTTATTTGTTTGTTTCTTTTTCAGTACTTATATATTTTTTATATATTTTTACTGTACCTTGCTTGCCCGAGCAGTTCTTAAATTTATTACCTTAGGGTTGTTTTCACATTTTAAAAGAAAAGAAAGAGCCTTTATTTTGTCATTCTTTGTTTTGTGAGTATCATTCACCACACTTGCGGTTGAGTACATGTAAATCAAGCTATTCTCTCCCCACCGTGGTGGGTCGTAGTGGTTATACTCCCAGCTCTCTTGTATTTAAAAGTACTGTCCCTGTTCGGACAATGCCTGTATCATTTTATTGTACCCAATAAATCACGCTGGTGGGGCGGCTCTCTCCCCTCTGGTCCTCTACCGACCTTACACCCTTCTTGGGTAGGCCGGGCCAGTGTGGGTATTTTTTGCACCACACCAACAGGAGGACGTTTGACCCCTACGTATGATTAAACGTACATCAGGCCCAATATATAAAAGATCCTCAGTGGAATCGGGTTTCGAATCTGGAACCCTCTGGCCCACTAGGCCACCGCGGCCCTGCGAAAGAGCAGGCTGGATAAGACGGATTTCTATAAATGCTCACTTTCTACCATTCCCGTATTATTCACCCTTTCTTTAACTACGAGTAATTTTTATATATGTGGTTTATAAACCACACCAGCAATGAAAGGTATAAAAACACTCTTTTTGTATAACAAAAGCCACTCTTATTCACATTTTCTTGCCTTTTAATGTAGGCTAGTAATTTATAAACATTTGTTTTTGTTTTGAACTTTACAGCATATTTTTAAAAAAATTGTTACTAAAAAAGGAAGTATAAGTATTAAAAATATTGTACACAATTTAAGATAAATTTTATAATGTATAACTTAATTATAGGAAATATAAAAATCATATAAACTGTAAAAATACTAAATACACGTTACTGTAGCCTTTTTCCGTTTATCACATATTTCATTTACTTTAGTTAGAAGCAGCAACAATGCACACCAAACAACGTAACAAGCTAACGTAACCAATAATAGTGACAAACGTATTCCTCTCTCATCGACATCAGTTTAGTTATATTTAAGTTCCTTTTGAAGCAACACGAGGGGTATTTTGGGACAAACATCGTCATTTTGAACCGCGGTCAGATGACGAGCACTCCTCTCCAAACTTCCGCACCATACCAGCCGAAGTAAGTTTGGCCGCTTATGTATGATTTAACGTGCGACAGGCCATATACACTCCGGATCTTTAGCGAAATCGCGTTTCGAATCTTAAACCCTATAATTATAATTTTTCCAGTGGTAATCTTAGGGCTCAGGAGCAAGAAACTGTAGCAGCATGTGCTGAGGATCATACTACACACATCTCCGTAGCTTCAGCAGCGTCCGAAAGCTCGTAATTTGAAAATGTTCCCCACATCAGGCAAGTGTAAAAGTTCATGTAAGCTACTTCAAACACCTTTTTTGATGCTTGTATATTTTGTAAATGGTCATGCTTTTATTAATAAAACTGATCTTTAATTTTTGGGGGGATCAACGTATATTCTCGTATACCAATGGTGTTCCCAATTCTGTGAGGCTATACGATTCTGATCCATCTTACTCTTCTCAGAAAATTTTAAGAACGCGTATTTAAAAATTAGAATTTTGATAATTGTATTTAAATTTGGACTTAAGGGGACATACGACTGTTAAACCTCAAAAATTATCGATTTTATGTAAATATATATTATTCCCCAGTTTTTTCTGAACAATTTGAAACAATCCGCGTGAAAAAATTCCCATAATTATGAAAGTTATTAAGGAAAATGTATCAGCTGTTCAACGTAAACATTGAAAACGGCCATATCTTTAAGGCGCTATATAAAAAAAAAGGCATTTTTTGTATATTGCGGGCACAATATCTCAAGAACTATTGAATATTTTTACATGAAAGTTTTACTGAATGTGTATTGTGCTATGTTTTACAAATTGAACCACAATTTTAGTACATATTTTAGCCAAAGTAGTTTTTTTGAGGGGTTAGGAAAGATTTTAACTATTTTCAACATTTTAACTATTTTTAAAATTTTATTTTCAATTGATATATAAAATAGAACTTAAATTTAAATGTCAATAAATTGTGGTTTAGTTTCTTAAAAAGACTGTTTGGATTACATAGATATTCAAATTATTGTATTTAGGCCAATATTTTATCCGTAATCATCCGCGCGAAGTGACTATCTCATTTTTTCTCCAAAATTTATACCCATATATATCACTCTCTCCCATAAATAATATCAATAAAAAGGTTTGAAAATGTGTGCACTATAAGAGAAAGAACAGATATTTTTCTAGAAAAAAAGTGGGTTTGAGTAATTGCATTGTTTCAGAGATATAATGCATCGAATTTGACAGTCGAGGTTTAAGAGTTGTATGTCCCCTTAAAATGTGAATTAATTCAATTTACCCTTGTCTGTGATATCGCATAGTTTCAAATTCACCCACCGAAACCACCAGGCCTCCGCTCAATTTTAAAACATTTACTTTGAGGTGGGAAACATCTGTGCGTTTTAATCACTGTAGTTGACCATAAATAGCCTACGTGCCGTTAGATAAAACAAACATTAAAATATTTTTTTCATCTCTTTGATTTTTATAAAGCTTTGTATAACACACATATTGCTTAAAAATTAAATACTAATTTAATATGATCTGCAGAAACAGCAGCTGATAAAGTGTAAAACCTTAATTTCATATTAAATTGTAGATGCTCTGAAAGTGGCATTAAATTGGTAAACTTGTCTCAGTATGTCGATAGCTCCTGTTTAAATGCAATTTAGAAATTGAAATGTAATTGTAGAAATACTTTGTGTAGTATTTATAACTCTATTGAAACATTTTTTTATTTTAAAGGACAGATATTTTGTAATTATCTCGGAAGATATATACAATCCAATTAAACATTAATTAATTATATAATATATTCCAAGGCTGTATCATAAAGACAACGCGCTTTTTAATATGTAATCATCTTATATCTTCTCAGTTAACCAGCAGTATGAGGGAAAGAGTGTGAATTAATATATTAGCATTTCGTTAATCTATTTCGGCCACAGTGTAATTGACATTTATTTTTTAAATCAATACTCAACAGACCTAGAATAATCACATTAGTTAGGTAATTAGGCACTGCGATGAGACCCTTAATTACCAAAAGATACTAATTTATGGTAGAGGGCTAATATTAAGCCTAATTCTTTTCCATTATTATAAGAGAAGAATTATTCCTAAATAACGGTATGAGTATTGTTCATTGAGTAAATAAGAATACAATTGAATTTTTTTCAATTTATGATGCCATTTTGTTATTATAAAATCGCTCAAGAATTTTATGTTAGTATTATCGGAATAATGATAATGAAAGCAAGAAAAATGAAATGTGCAGAAAGTTAGCATCAATTCTAAGTAATGACATCATTGATTAAAGATTTAGAAAAGAAGTTTTAAGAAACTACGAATACCTATCCGATAGTTATAGAGGTTGAAACAATAAAGATAAAATAATCTCTTATTATTGCCGAGGAAAGTTTTTTCTTGGCTCTTGAAGCCTTCAGAGAAGCATGCATAAAAAATTATTTGAGGAATAGTATTTAAAGAATGAATTTGACATCACAAATTTTTCAATGCGTACCAGAAAAAAATACAAAAATTTTAATTTAATGAAAACAGTCTTATAAACATTTTTTATTAGGGTGCTAAAAGTCGAATTTCTTTATTTTAATTATTTTCTACTTTTTAGTCTCGTTAGTTTTTAATTCCTTTGATAAATATCAAGGAATATAAAATCAGTTTTCTTATGAAATTCAGCACTAGATCGCGGCATTAGTATCGTATCAAAATTAATCAAATAATGGATAATAAAATTTTGAAAATATTAATATAGTGTACCGTCCTTGAAAGCACGCAAGCTTGCAAAATTCTATTTTTACAATCATGAAACTCGCCACTTTAAATAAAATTATAAACTCTTTTTGAGTAGCTATCTGAAATAATAAATAGATATATTCTGTTTTCCTGACAGAAGGAAACTTATTTACTTATTACTTTCATTCCATGTTGCATCCTTACAGAAAAATTATAGAAAATGTAATTATTTTGTGTAAAACTTACCGTAAAAAGGCTGACGTAATTGTGTGTTTGTACCATACATGGAAATAGAAGTCAAATGACATCCTTAAATTAGCTTAGAAACCTTGAACTGGTGACTTTCTTTTCCTAAATGCACCATTTGTCATGAATAGAGCATAAAAACAATCAACAAGAAAAAATAGAATAAATTTAAAAAAAGGAATCAAAATTGAAACTTTAAACTAGAACAAAACATTTTTTAATTAATACACAATAAAATTTAAAGAGTAAAATTTAGGAAAAAATAGATAAAATGAAGACAATGTTTAAGTAGACAGCAATTGCATCAGAAAAACAAAAAAAACAGAGAGCAATAGAAATCAAGATCATACAGAGATAGCCAAAAATAAATAAAGAAAGAAATAAAAATAAACTCAGAGTGAGAGAATAGAATGCAACTGAAAACGAAACAAGGAATCCATTCTAGTCCACTTGTTCAAGGGCAAAGTTTAATGTACATTTCTCATTGGTCCTTTGTTTGGGAACTTCGGGCTATGAGAAGCTATGTTTGGCGTAATGCTAGCTTCTTACAGAAAATTTCCTAAATATTATTTTGAATCCATTTCGAATAGTTCTTAGCCCTTGAAAAAGTGGACTAGAATGGATTCCTTGGTTTGCTTTTAGTTGTATTCGATTCACTCTGAGTTTCTTTTATTTCTTTTTGGCTATCTCTATATGATCTTGATTTCCATTTGTCATTAATCATTTTCTTCCATTTTATTTTGAAATATATATAGCATTTCATTATTTCAGTTTATTAAAAATATACGAATAACGTCGAAGTAAACGTACCATATTCAAGACATTTTTTTCCGCGCGTTTGATGACTTCCTTTTTTGCACTCCACCTTAATCATTTAGATTATTTTTTGTACCATATTTTCTCCCTCTTTGGGAACTACACCCAGGTGTGAAGCCTTTAAGTGCTTCATTTCAAGTCTGGAATTCCTTGAAACAAGTCACTTACCTCCCATTTTAAGTCGCCACCAGTAAACCTCGTTTAATGGCTTAACACACTATAAAACTGCTTTTTTTTTATCTGGGAAAAAAACTGGAGTAGTTTGTCCGCCGATAGAAAAAAAAACTCTCAGACACATAAAGAAACAAAAGTATTTTATTCCTTTTCTGGGGATACTTTCTAAAAGGTTATAAAAAGAATTTTCTTCATAAAAGTTCCATAACTGTAAAACCTGAGAAGAATAGAGTTGTTCAAATAAATCAATATCGTTTCCCATGGAGGATTTGTTCCTTATGGAATTTTCTGCATGTTTCCACATTTTAATAAACTTAGTGGGAAGCTTTTATCTCCTTCAATATCTTCAAATGTTTGTCGTGTGTCCAGACCTCTTATCGGTTTCTGTGACAATAATGGACTTGGTTATTCTCGTAATTATTTATCTTTGTGGATGACTTTTATTGTTTGTTTTTATGGTTATTCACATTAGGAGCATTTGAAAAGTCAGTTGCGAATCTTAAAGGAAACTTTTTTTGTGGAGAAGTTCTCTTTCAGGGAAGATATTCAGGAGAAATTAAAAATGGTGTTGTCAAAAATATTTAATCTTTTTTCAATGAAAATTGTACCTGGTGGAAGCAATGTAAGATTTTCATATTACTTCAAGTAAAAATTCGAAATTGAAAATTCATAAGGGTCATAATTCTTTTGTCATATGTAATCGAATATTTTTCATATGTGCGCTTTCGAAAGCATATGATTTAATGTAGCTTTAATTATGATAATACTTTACTTAATTTCCAAAATTAAAAACAACTTTCTATATTTACAAGAAGCTCACAGTCTTAAGAAGCAAATCATGACAATTTGAAATTTTATTCTGGGAATTAAATATACTGATCGATCAACTGTGGAGAATCTTAAGAAAAAAAATTCCTTAAATTCCAAAGTTTAAGACCAAAAATTTAAAGATTTTCTTAAATTATTATTAAGATTATTATTAAATGTATCTAAAATCTGAGGAAGTAAATATTTCGAAGCTGAAATTAGGAGAAAAATTTAGTTTATTTAAGCATTTTAATTTCCGTTAAAATATTTTTCATTATAAATCATTATATTAAATTCTTAATAAGCCTGCACTTAAATAAATTATTTTCTGCATACCAGGTTTCTAGAACAAGTTTAAACAAACATAATTTAAGTTTCAATAGTTAACAGACAAGGCGATATTTCATGTTTATTTATTTTCTCACACTTTTATGAATTCTGTAACCTGCTGACTTGTCATCCAAACTATCGGATAATTAATCCTTTCTCGAAAAAGTAAAATTATTGTGAGGTTAATATACTGGGCGCCCCAAAAGTCCTTGAAACATTTCAAAATTTAAAAAAAATATTAAAAAAAATTGTGATATGAATGTGGGGTTTTCATTAAATTGCATTACGGCATAAAGTTTCTTCTGACCTAAAGAATGGTTCAATTGGCTGCACATTGATAGCGCTAGTGGTACCCCCCAGTATTAGCTTAGTAAGATTAACTTCCAATCCGTCATTGTATGTAAGTACGACGCGACTCCAACGGAAAAAAACAAACTGCGTCGGTTGGCACTTAGGAAAGTCGATTTTTCAAGTTCAAAGAAAGTTTCGTACTACGCTTCATAAAGCTGCTCCTTGTGGAAACAGCATTCCCTATCGGAACAAGATGCCGTACAATATTGCTGCGATATCCTCACGATATTGTGCGGTATTCAGAATATCGAATAACATTGTGAGGATATCGTACAATATCTTGTGGTAATGATAGGGTTTTGTCATGGCACTGGAGATTTTTAGAGACTAGAAGCTTGTTAGAAAGACCAAGAAGTGGTTGGCACGCACGTCAGATAATGATGCCGAACGAATCTGCCAAATGTTCATTCGCAGTCTTACATGGTCAAGACAAAGTTCTTCGCGGAAATTAGGAATTGTATAAGCAACAATAGTAGGTATATAATATTTTGTGGTACAGACATTTATTAAAATTAAATTTCTGATTTATTAACAATTTCTTTATGGGAAAAACTTTATGGAGCGTAATGCAATGTTGTGAAAACAGCTCACTGATATAATAATTTTTGACTTTTTTTATTAAATTCTGAAATGTGTCAAGGACTTTTGGGACACTCTGTGTTTTAAAATAATTTTCAACCGGTTTGTAATATCTCAAGAAAAGATCATATATACGCATGAGAATAATTGTGCTATCAGTTTATTCGATGAAATAAATTGCTGCTAGATTAAAAAAAAATAAGTGGTAATTTTAACTACCACTAGTAAATAAAATACTAGTAG
>BGPR01043535.1:0-12913 GCA_013235015.1 Araneus ventricosus | reverse complement strand
TGCCCCAGTGCCTGATGCCATTACGGCAACTAAACCGGTTGAATGGACATGGGACAAAAAAGAAACCTGACCAAGCGGACAGTAGGCAAGCGCGGTGACACTCGAGCCATCTCAAATACATTTTTGACTTTAGCATATAAAATTAATTTCAAAATGAAGCATTAACTCTTTAATGAGATAATACCACGTGATGTCAGCTGCAGAACGAAATTAACTGCGCGTCACCTATTATCTAACTGCATGTAGTCTTTTGATTTTCCTCCAAGACATACATTGGAATATAAAATTAAATTGTCAAGTACTGTAATACTGTTCCAAAATATATAGGCACTCGAACTATAATGGTGAACCCGACTGACCATTGGGAAGAGGTCCTAAATGCATACTCGATATTTTCTCCTATGTAATGAAGATAAGCACAAGACATGACCATTTTGTCTAAGTAAACGAGGAAGACAAAGGAAAAATACTCTACATTTTGTTTCAGAAATTACTTCGTAAATGATTTAAGTTATGCATTTCTCTCACTTGTTATTATAAAATCATGTAGTTTCTTTGTATCTATCTTTCATATTCTACAGGGTCTCCACGCTTATCGTGGTCCAATAGCTAATTTCTAGAGTTAGAGATAGACAAATAGTTTCAATTGGACAAATGCTTTAAATGAAGGGAATAATTATAATATTTGTTTTTTGAGTGAACAAATATATGTCTGAAAAAATACGCATTTTCACTTTTTATACCGTCCCCCGGTCCTATCAGTCATATTTAATAAACTATTCTTGACACTCTAACATTTTTTAAAAAAAATGTCCCACTCTTTTGCGACTAAAACAGACCGAGTTATGGAGTTTTGAATATCTCTGACTTAAACCATTTATACCATTTCAATAGCCGTCTTGAAGACGATCCACCAATCAATGCGTAACACTTGCTCGACGAGGCCGCCGATTGGTTAAAAATCAAGAAATTCAAAGCTCCCTAACTCGGTCAGTTTTAGTCGCAAAAGAGTGGGACTTTTTTGTTTAAATTGTTAGAGTGCCGAGAATATTTACTAAATATGACTGATAGAACCGAGGGACCGTATAAAAAGTTAGAATTCGTAACTTTTTCAGAAATATATTTAGTGACTCAAAAACAATTAAATATAATAATATAATTCTTCCCTTTATTTAAAGATTTTTTTCCAATTGGAACTATATGTCTATCTCTAACTTTTTAGAAATTAGCTATTGGACCACGATGTGTGCGGACACCCTGTATAGGCATAGAATATTGATACGAAAATTGTCCTATGGGAGTACGTCGGAAACAGTCCAACAAGCAGGATAATGGAGAATATTTGAGAAAACACTAAGCATATAGGACAAGAGAAACAGTATTCGTACGAATTATCAGCACAAGCAGACAGAAAGTCACCAAAAATAACAGAAACAGCACTAACAATAGCACTCAGCATCTAGCAGCTGACCAATTCGCACTGCGAGCAGACTCCAAAGAGATTTCTAAAACACACTAAAGTACACACACTTGTCTCAGCACCTACGGATATTTATAGCTTTTCCGACGGGCATGATGTCACATGGAATCATCTAGAAAAATCTCTATGTTTCCGTTCCTAATAGAGATAGGACGATAATTCTAGTATTTTCGAGGATCTTCATTTTGTCGCCAAAGTCATCAAATTTGTCACGAAGGTCAGGAGGTACTGGCTAGACCTCTCGGTATCCAATTAAACCTCTGTAAATGTCTCTTTCCAACCTTAAGACTGATATTACAAGTTCGTAACAACACGCAGGATGGCTCAAAGGGGGATGTTTGAAAAACAATCTAATAGATGGCGCTAGCTGCGAGAAAGTGAGACCAAATTTAGTGCGCACGATCATTAGAGCGGACAATTGTATAGGTGTGTATTTCGTTTGCGAGCGGTGAGTTTAAGTATGTTCTTCAGATGTGATTGTCACAAGCTAAAATAAATAAATATTCAACAGATATTCGAGTGTTTATTGAGCTCGTGTGTCTTTGTGCTCGAAATACCATGAAAATGTTAAGGCAGTGCAACGGGCATGACAGAGGAGTTTCAGAACAAGAACTGGCCGGACAGAAACACTGTAGTCCACACGCGTGATGGATGGCTTCCAGAACCGCCTGACTGTTGTCCTTGTTAAAGAAGGTGGTCACTTCGAACCCTTTTATCAATAATAGCCTAGTATGTAATTTCAATATATATTATTAAAATATTTTCATCACTCTTATTTGTTTCAAAATTCCGATTCGTTTCAATCATCTCCCTCTGGGCCATCCTGTATTTAACATATCTGATTAGAGTTTACCAGTATGAATTCGTACCATATTTCTTTCACAGAGCTCATAGTAACTACATCTCAATTACGAAGTTTCACTTGATGCGATGATTCACGAAGGACAAATCACATTTTGAATTGTCATTCAAATTAAATTGAATCGTCATTTTAATTAAAGTGAATTTTCACACACTCTCTGGGTTACAATAACTAAAGAAATGAACACACTGTGCTGAAAAAATCGCATTTTATTAAAAATATATATAATAATACTAAAAGAAGAGAAAGCAGGTGCACTGTTATCAGATTTAGTAATAAAATAGATTCATTTTTTTATTGATTATGGCAAAAAACTTGAAAACGCTGTGTTTATAATAAATGAAAAATTCGATGAACAAAAGATTTTTTTTGGAGAAAGGAGAACGAATAGTCTTTTCAAATCTCAACACACTCATTCGATAACTAAATAAGTAATCAAACCATTTGTGCTATCATAACTAATTAAACTAGGATCATCATTTAAATAAAGGGGCATAAAATCTATCATTAACTAAGTTAGACTATGGATAAATAAAGAAGAAAAAATTAGATATGTATTCTCTCAAACGTGCCGTGAACAGACTTTTAATTCCCATTGCACAACAACTATAAACTGAAAGTCCTTAAATTTAAGAATAATTTTCAATTGAATACTTTCTCCAAAATATCGAGCTCATTTCTCGCAGATTATAATTACTTTTTATTCGTTTAAAGGCTTCTTATTCAACAATTAGTGGAAAGAAAAAGAGGAAACAATTTCCCCATTTGCACTTGAGGAAAGAACGTGGAAACAGAGCCCCGGGCCCTTCACGAGAAATAAAGGCAAGACTGTTCCGCAATTCTTAATTAAGAAGAGTTTGTTTCCCAACAGAGCTTCGCATCTTTCTAACTTTGTATTCGACACCTTGTAATCAGCTCTGCTCTCCGCTCGCCCGTGACCATGGTAACTAAGCTAAATAGTAAAAGAATGGAAAGAAATCTGCAATCCAAAGATCTTTCTTAAATTCTCAATTTATTTTTCTCTCTCCATTTGGAATTTTTTTTGCGGAAGTTTCTTTTAAAGAATTTCACGTTAATTATTTTATTTAAAATATGAACTTTATTGATGAGATTTGATATTAAAAGACTGCAAGATATGTATTATTTCTAAATTGGGGCTCAGTGATGAGAAAGGGCAATAAGGAAGGCTATGAATGATGAAAAATGTCCATTCGCAAACATTTATTTCGAATGCTTGTCACAAATAAATCTACTCCTTATATATGTTACCGTTAAAGTATATAATGCAGTTATTTCATAGAATACCTAGTTATTCCATGAAATAACTGATCGTGTCCGTTAAAGTGTGTAATATGTTATTAATTTGACACTTTAACTAGTTATTCTATGAAATAACTAGGTATTCTATAAATTAACTAATGAGAGACAGTTAAAGTGTAAAATAAACAATTTATCTAAAATGAAATTAAACTAATGATAGACAATTAAAATGAAAAAGAAGCAATTTATCTAATTTATGCAGCGTATAAATGGTATTTATGGAAACGTACAGTAAAATCATTTGTTAGAACAAGGATTACTAAAATGACACTTGGAATTACAAAGAACATTATTTCTGAAACAAAAACATTTTTTGTTGACACACTGGGTTTTACACGAACATTTTTTAAATCCCTGACCAGTACCTAAACTTTGAGCTGTAGCAACCGACCGGAGCGATATTTCTACATCCGTTACTTCTTTGATTTTAATTCGCGCGAGATATATGATATAGATTATTTAACACTTTAACGGGCTGCAGATCGTTATTCTATGAAATAACTAGTTAAACCATGAAATACAAGAGAGTTTTACACTTTAACGGACACGATCAGTTATTTCATGGATTAACTAGGTATTCTATGAAATAACGGATTTCATACTTTAACGGTAACATATACATAAAGCTTAATTGACATCGGTCAGTATTTTATGTAACGTATTGCACGGACTTATATTAAAACCTTAGCAATGTAGTTTTTTGTACTGTCTTATTAGATGACACCGAAAGCTGCCCGATTTAACTTTAGCAACAGGGCAAGGCAAGAATATGGCGCCCACTCTCAACCAATGAAATTTTTAACCCTCTCACACCGAGCGAGGCGGTCTCGGGCGGTCTAAAAATTTCCCCTTAGCAGCGACGAAAGCCGGTTTGAGGCGGTTGGGTTCTTTTGAGGGGAGGGGAGGTTCTGAGATCTCTTCGGAGATAAGCGCAGTAGGAGGTCCAATTATCCATGCCAACCGCAGCCCGTTTCCGAGCGCCTTAAGGGAAGGTTACAGCAGGAGGTGGGCGGGGGTAAATGACCACCCATGTTGGGAGAGTTCGATTCATGTCGCATCCTCCCGAAAGTGTCCGGTTTTATAGATGCTAGAAGAAAAAAGTCTCCTCGGAATTAAAGAGTTAAAATCTATAATGTCTGTATTCTAATTATCAAACAAGCTTTTACTTAGAAATATGCATGTATTGCCTGCGAATATGACTTAATAATATTATGGTAATAATTTTAAACTTCAGATATTTTTTAAGATAATATAGTGATTTTACTGAAACTAAAATAGAATATTCAACAAATCTTTTTAAAAAATATATGACAGTATTATAAATTCTGTCTAAAAATTCACTTTTTCTGTCTTTTTTATCAGCAAAATGTTTCATTATTTGACCAATTTCAGTGTTCTGGAAATTCCGTTCAGAATTATTCTAAGTTCCATGATTACTAAGCCAACCAATCGCTCCGGGGTGATGGTGGATCAGAAATAGGTTCTGATAGGTTTCACTTTAGAAAAACTTATCTCGCTAGCAGCTGTAATCAGAAGTCAGAAACGTTCTAAGCGCCACTGGTCTTAATGTTATTATTCAGGAAAAGGGGAGGAGGCAGTAATATGAAATTATTTGCCTCCTTTCCGGAGCTCTCATGTCTATTAAACCATTTTTTACTTTCTCGTGTACGAAGTGTACAAAGAGAAAATATTGTAATCGTCAAAAAATTCGAACTCGAGATTTTGACGAATCTCCACCTTTTAGAACTCCCTGAGTCCGAAAAACACAATTTTGGAATTATGTCTGTCTGTCTACTAAGCTTCCTAAACCGTACATAAAAGGCCTCCTCTGGAAGAGGATGCTTGAGGAGTGGCAAACCTCATGGAAGAATGGCGATACAGGCAGGAAAATCTTTAACATCATGCCCTCAGTTAGTCTCCGTCCCACTAACTGGATTAGAGAGGATGTTATCTTCTTCTCTCAACATGGACCTTTCCCTGCCTACCTCAAAAGATTTCACCTGTCTGACAGCGACTATTGCAGTTGTGGTGAAATTGGCACGGTACTTCACTATGCCACGGAGTGTATCTATACAGTGTCTTGGCATATGAGGAAGCCAGCGCCAAACTTCGAACAAGAATGGCTGAAAAGGGTCGCCAATAACCTCGTCTCCAGGCAGAAAATTCGTGGGATCATCAAATTCATTAGCGAAAACAGAGATCTTTTCCGGCCTCCCTAGCCTTCAACATCCCAGAGAGCTGAACTAAGTAGCTCAATCACCGGACATTCCGCCTCCAAATAACAGAAAGGTATTTCAACATCCAAAGAAAAGAAGACTATTACGAACTAATAGTGTAAAAGTGAAAATGCCTGTGCTGTACATAGTGTATATATTTCCGTCTTTTTGTTTATCTTGTTTTTCTTTTCCTTAAATAAAATTCCCGTGTCTTGCCCATCAAACCGTTCAGTGACCGATCTGGTCACGGGTACGGGGGTAAGGGACGGCGTTCTGTTCTGTGAAAACGATAACTCAAAAACTATTAGAGCTAGAGCGATGAGATTTGGTATGTGATCTTTACACATAACTTATAGGTTTCTACCAAATTTTGGACAAAACCGTCAACTGGAATTCTGTCTGTTTGTCTGTCCGCGGTCATGTGAACACTTTAACACAAAAGCTTAAATAGCTAGATGGATAAAACTTGATACACAGTTTTATCATCACGAATATAGGTCCGTATAATATTTTAGGCCCAATCCGTCAAAGGGTTGACGGTCTGTTGGTCTGTATAATCGCATACTTTTGAACTTAATAACTTCTTAACAAAATTAGTAAGATAAATGAAATTTTGTATGTAGCTTTCTAATCTTAATTGCAGATTTGTGTCCAATTTTCGTTTCAATCGGTTAAAAAAGGACGTGGAAATTGCATATTCGGTTTTTTCCCCCACTCTACGACGCAAAAAAAGGCGCGAACGCTGGAGAATTTTCCCCACCTGTGTTAGGTAATACCGCACATTTCTGGCGCTCAGTGTATTTTCCCCTTCACCTGTGTTAGGCGTATGCGAGAAAGTTTCGGAGAGACAACTCTAGCTGGTTTTTCCTTTAGCACTCGCGTTTTGGCGCCACCCCGGAATTGGCGCCACGGGCATTTGCCCGGCTTACCCGGCCCCGGGTGGCCTCTGGATGACCCCTTTTGTAAAACTAAAATATATGCAGGCATTACACACAGGTAAGTAATTTTCGTGCTCAAAGATAACTCTGTGGAATTGATTAAAACACAGTTCCTTGAGCTTAATACATTTATTTGGATGTATGGAAGTAATGATGGCACTTCGAAACAGAACATCTGAAAATAAACTCCGTCTGATATTTTTTATCAGTAATGTAATCATTCCAATACTTTTTTGACTATCCTACATATTTTCAAATATTTTGTTGACTTTTTAAATTCCTATTGCGTAACAAATACTTTCTGAAATCGCTTTATTTCAATATATTTTTCAGTTCACGATATTCTACCCTACGATGAACATATATTATAAAAATTATTATTAATAATATAATAGTCCAGATCTGTCTCTCGTTAACGCTCTGACGTCACCAACAATAAAACTCTCGCCATAGCACTGCGAGATGTTAAACAGCATTATTTTATTAAAAGAGTCATTGTCGTTCTATTTTCAAATTTAATAACTCTAAAATAGTGAAATAAAATTTTCTATCGATTGATCTAAAATTGATCTCGCTATGATCAATAGTTCCCGAGAAATTTTAAATTATATTAATCCTATATTTCAAATTAATTTCCGTTTTTAATAGAAAGTAGTAAATTATGTCAGTGGTATATCATGCGCGTGATATAGTTTGAACGCCACGATGCATCTGATTATTTATTGCAATCGTTATAATAAAATTTTATAATATTTTTGGCAATATTTGACAAGCAGAGAAGTGCTTTGTTTCGATTAGAATTTCGAAAAAGAATTCCTTTGAAATGTTAACTTTCGACTTACGTTTGACAAGCTGAGAATTTCATGGTTATTGAATTATAATAAAATTGTTTAACAACGAAAATTACTTCACACGGAATGTTTTTCACCAAGAAGTTTTTTTCAATAAAGAAATATGTAAATAAAAAAATATTTCCTGTCATAAAACATATGTTTATTGTATTTGTTTTCAATCAATGTTAAACATATCTCTCGCATATATAACTATTTAAACACGTGAAATTTGACGGGAAATCTCTCGAATGAAGAGGCAATTTGCCTGAGGCAACCTGTCATACCATGACAGGTGTTACTTAATGTTGATTTTAAGCTTCTCATTCAGCAACTATGCAAAACAGAAAAAAATGGTAAGAATTTCCCCATTTGGACTTGCAGAATGAAGTTCGAATCGGTCCTCCAAGTCCTTCACAGGAAATAAAGGAGAGACAGATTCGCAGTTCTTAATTAAGAGCATTCTCTCTTCAGCAGGTCGGGTGTCTAACTCACTTTGTATCGGACACCTTGTAATCTGTCCTCCACTCATCAGTTGTCGTGGTAACTAAATCAGATAGTGGGGGAAATGTGGAATGTCTTTCCGTGGAAAAGTTTTTCGAAAAGTTTCCCCTTAACTAATCCTTGCTTATTTCAAACTAGCCGCCTTAGCCGCCAGCTTGTTAGCTCGGAATATTAGTTGTGTTTTATTCCAATTAAATTTTATGCATAGTTTAATTATGGTTCCCTCAACAAAGTATTTTTACGCATCAAACTCAAAGAGATAATCAAACAAAAAGATGTTAAAGTCTAAAGACTATCATTTGAGGCAATATGATTTTTGGCACGCTTATTGATTGTAACTGCTTTTAAATTTGTAAATTTAATTTTTTTAACGATGAAATTTTTAATCGATTTTTTTGACATGCTAAATAACCAAATTTTTATTGTTGAGTATCCCCGATGAAAATACAAAATTTTATTATTTTCAGAATTCCGGTCTCAGTAGAATCCATCATTTTTGATAGATTTTGTTTCCATATAAGAGGCGCCATCTATTTAATGAATTTGAAGAACATTGATCATAAGATTCCATAATATAATACTGGATCATGAAATATATTAAGAACTAAGAAGCAAAAAATACAAAACCAAAAAAGTTTTTAAACTCGCTTTTTTTGTTTGTGTACTCAAAAGCAGAAAATAATTTTTCCATCAAAAATCAGTATATCAAAACAAAACTTTTAAGAGCCTATGGCGCTGAAAACAATACGATAGAGAAACCAACCCACAGTGAATATTACAAGAAAGAAAATTCTGAAACATAATTGCGATGAAAGCCAATTTTAGTTAGTAAGTCCATATTAACGCTTCAGGCTTTTATGGTTTTGCCTAAATGTAGAGTTATTTTCTACATTTTTAATACTAAAAGTCTAGTTTTAAAATTGTTTTCTGTTTTTATAATTTAAATGTTTTCCTTACGTTCTAAAGCATATAGAAGAAGAAAATACTAACAGAATTTTCGAGCCCCAAATATTTCTTTATAGTTTAAGACCGTCCTTCATCACCAAAATTTTGATACAACAAATTTATTTTATACATATTTAGTTCTAAAAGCGTGGTTTTAGAACTTTCTTCTATTTCCATCATTTATCTGTTTACCTTAAGTTTTAAAGAATATATGGCAACTGACTGAAGGACTGACATAATGCAATTGCATTATGTCAGTCCTTCATATCCTTTCTGAATGCCCCAATTTTAACTCTCTGAGGTTACGTTACTTTCAATCCAGTGCTATTTCCTTAACCGATTTACTTGGAAAGACTCCTCATGTTCACCTTTTACTTTTTTTAAAATCAATTGGCTTTTATCCTCTCATTTAAGCACTTTTCCCTTTTTTTAATATTTACACTATTTTTATATACATTAGTTCCACATTTTTATCTTGCCCTAATTTTTGCATAGTTTAGCACAAATCTAAACAAATGTTTGGCGCAGCTTGGCCAATTCTGGCCCTTGTGCCATAAAACCCCAATCAATCAATCATTTAAAGAATATAAAAGAAGAAAATCCTATCAGAATTTTCGAGCCTCAAATATTTCTCTATAGTTTAAGACCTTTAGTGTAAGATCGAAGGTCTGAAGAATGTGGAAACAATGCCCCAGGTCTTTCGCGGGAAATAAAGAGACCATCCCACAATTCTTAATTAAGAACATTTTCTTCCCAACAGATCTCGCGTCTCCTTCATTTTGTTTCCGACATCCTGTAATCAATCATCCACTCATTGGTGACCATGGAGATCAAGCCAAAGAGTAAGAACAATGAATCGAAAGATCTCCACTTCAGGGTGAAATTTTCTCATTCACTGCCTTTGGTCAACTAGGAAAGTTTGGTAAATTGGGTACCTACGACTCGAATGTCTTTTGGAGCGATACTAATCGACACACAGATTGTCAAATTTTATTAAAACGTTCATTGTTTATCGGAGTACAATGTATCTTTCCGTCAACTTTTATTAAAACGTTCATTGTTTATCGGAGTACAATGTATCGTTCCGTCAAATTTTATTAAAACGTTCATTGTTTATCGGAGTACAATGTATCGTTCCGTCAACTTTTATTAAAACGTTCATTGTTTATCGGAGTACAATGTATCTTTCCGTCAACTTTTATTAAAACGTTCATTGTTTATCGGAGTACAATGTATCGTTCCGTCAACTTTTATTAAAACGTTCATTGTTTATCGGAGTACAATGTATCTTTCCGTCAAATTTTATCAAAACGTTCATTGTTTATCGGAGTACAATGTATCTTTCCGTCAAATTTTATTAAAACGTTCATTGTTTATCGGAGTACAATGTATCGTTCCGTCAACTTTTATTAAAACGTTCATTGTTTATCGGAGTACAATGTATCTTTCCGTCAAATTTTATTAAAACGTCCATTGCTTATCGGAGTACAATGTATCTTTCCGTCAAATTTTATCAAAACGTTCATTGTTTATCAGAGTTCAATGTATATTTCCAGAAAAGTCATAGTTTTACTACCTTTATTACTAATGCTACCGTTCACCCGTTTTACCCTACTAGTGGTGTAAAAATCGGGCACACATGTTAACTCTATCGGAAATTAGGGAAACTCAATTTTCAGAGGAAAAGTAGCAGATATTTTGATTTTAATAACAATCTAAATATTAGTTACAAAATCCACATGTAAAGCAGTTGACTTCTCCCTCTACGCCACTGAAAATTTAGTGGGCACAGTTAAGACAGTTTCTACATTGGATTAACCTTCATCATTTATTTAAAGAAAACTTTAGAAAACACATTATTAAAATATTAATAATCAACATCTGATATGTTTCGTTCGTCTTCATTGGAGAAATCATCATTACTGACTGTCCCGGTCTTACGCCACTTGGAGTATCCAGTTTTACCCCTAGTGCAGAGGGTATGGAAAACGATATAGAACCACGCAAATATTGGACTAAATATTTATTGTTTGATAGACTATAAATCCATAGTAAACGTATAATAAGCTGTACTAAATATAGTTTTTATAACTGTGATGATTATTAAATAAGGAAGGTTTAAAATCAAGCAAACATTAGAGAGTTGACGTCTTAAAACAAATAAACCTCCACAGACGCAGTGAATTCAACAACATCAAGCCACTATGAATGTTCCTTTTTCTTAACTAGCAGAGAGTAATTCAGTGTCTGTCTCTGGAAAGGAGAACTAATAGCGCCAGAATCAAGGGTACCCGGTTTCAGTCCAGTTTCCAGTTTTACCCCATTCTCCGCTACTAATTTTTCTGCTTATAAGAAGATTTCGGTTATTCTTCTTTTAAAAATGATTAACAAGGTGAAATTGTATTGCCTTAATGGCACAACAGTTGTACTAACCTGCATATAAAAAGAAAAAATTTCTCTGCGCAATATCTGTACTATATTTTAGAAAATCGTTAATTCCGCATGCATACAATACATTTTAGTTTTAGTATACAATTTAGAAGAAATCACAATTCAGAACATAGGAGTAAAAATTAAACAAAAAAAGTAAATGTAATTTTTCATTTCCTAAAGAGACTCTAAAACATGTATTTACCTTTTAAAACATTATTAAAGCAAATTAAGATGAAGAATTAAATTAATTAATTACAATTCTAGTAAAAGCAGACTTTCAAGAAAATAGATCGTAAGAACGAATAAATTTTACCCTCGCAGCCATCATCAGCCTCATCTTCAAAACAATATCAGTATGGAAAATGCTAAAAATCCCCATCTGTATTACAAGTAATTCAGTCGGAATCTTAAATTTCTCACACAAACTATCTCCAAACTTTTGTAATTAGAAACAACTCCACAAAACTGGTGAGCAAATGCCTCGCCCAGTTTAAAGTGAGTGGATACGAGCAATTCATTATTCATTAATATTTTTCTCTCTTGATATCATCAGCCCTAACACAACCTGATGGTACAGGGAAGAGATTAATTTG
The DNA here is from genome assembly GCA_013235015.1 of Araneus ventricosus. Taxonomy (NCBI): domain Eukaryota; kingdom Metazoa; phylum Arthropoda; class Arachnida; order Araneae; family Araneidae; genus Araneus; species Araneus ventricosus. The sequence goes on along the minus strand of BGPR01043535.1, from coordinate 792 downwards.
CTTGTCAGAGCGAGCGACGTCCTCAAGACGAAAGCTCTCTCGAAGGGGAAATGTGAGATTTTCCGCAAGAGAGAAACACTTAGAGCTCGGAATATTCAAAGCTCGAGGTGCGTCTTCCTCTTGACTATCTATTAATAGAGGACGGTTTCGGATCACTTGTTGGGGATGAGGCATCGAATTCTTTCATGGTCCGATGCCCAGAGATTTGAGCTCAGAAATGTGATAGCCACGCTAGGATAAATATGATGATTTTCCTTAAAATTGAAGAATAGGTAGGTTTTGTTATTGATTAACTTTCGGTACTTTCGAATTGATATTACTTAATCATTGAATTTAATCTTTATGGTTTGATTCAATTATAAGACACTCTTTTAAAATGAGATTATTTGAAAAAGAAATTGGAATCAAATTTCTCCTCCATTTTACACAAAATAATTGTTAATTAAAATGTTTAAAAAAAGTTAATTTTATCTATTTTTTTAAAATAATTGATCGGTGGATTAGTCCCCCAGACAAAAGTTTATCCCAGATAGCATGCACATTTGTAGCAAGTGCGATTTTTTCTAGATATTATCTTGTCATGACAAACTTGACGCGACAAATTTGCAGCGAAACTCCTGCAAAGTAACATAGCATGATTGATCACCCCTCCTTGCGAAACAAATTTGCCGTGAAACTGATACAAGACATTTACGACTCATGACACAATGAAAAACGGAAAACTCTAATTTGCTTTCTCTTGAGAGTGGTCCGAGCTAGTAGAGTGGTCTGCATACGCGCCTACGGGTCCTA
>BGPR01043534.1:0-12913 GCA_013235015.1 Araneus ventricosus | reverse complement strand
TTGTTTATGTAATACCAAATACCATTCATTATTTTTCAAATATCTTATAGAATTTTTGCTTATTGATTTTAAAAAAAACTTTTGTGCACGACAATAAGAAAGCAAAACTTCAAGTTGCAAGAGAGATAATGCACTTTTATTCATCAGTTATATTACAGAAAAGAGCAGTAGTATATATAAATGTACAAACTAGAAAAAATCTTCATCAATGCTTACTTTTGAAGTTAAACCATATCTGCAATTACCACAAAATTTAAAAAAAATAGATAAAAAATCAAAACTTTTATTAAAAATATGCTTTAAAAAGAAATCTACTCAATATACAAATAAAAGTCAAACCTTCATGCCTTGGTTATTAACAATGGAAGAGAAACTCAGGATAAAATATTTGTAGTAAAAATGCATCCAAAATATTTTTTAAAGTAGATTAAAATTTTTAAAAAATTTTAAGGCACCTAAATTGGTATATCTACATAAAGCAGTCATTTTCATTCGCATTTATTGTACAAATTTATTTCAGAGAAGTAATAATTATAAAATAATAATAAAATATATCTTAATCATCTTCGATTACGTGTATTTAATAAAATTACCAATTGACATTTAAAAAAATTATTTCGTGGTTTGAACATATTATGGAACTAGAAGAAGGGGCATAAAACCTTGTCTTCCAATATTCTTCAATCAAACTTGTAACAATTGGGAATTCTTGAGAGGAAACGTAAAAAACGTTTTATCTCGGCAATCAGTTTTCGCTTTAGCATTAGAGCATCCAATTACACAACCGTATCGCATTTTCATTCAAATATGGAAAGAAATAAGACTGAAAAGTAAAGCAACTAAAACGTAAATAATACTTCCGCTTCGTAGCGCGGTGGAAGTTGTTAACTGCAGACCCATCGGCAAAAGTGGTGCGGATTAGCGCTTAGATGGCACGCGCAGTTTCGGCCAATTTGATTAGACACGTGACCGTGAATTGACTCCATTTTCCCACTCTCGAGGATTTAATTTAAATTCTTCCGACAACTGTAATAAGCCAACTGTTGAAAGCAGGGGCTTCTTATTTTTTTAAAATCTTGTGAGCATATCAAAAGTAGAATTCCACCTGGTGACTACATCTTGTTTTAATTTTAACTGCGGCATTTGCATTTGATCTTGCATTTTGTGCAGTGTTGCAAGAGCGTTGGAACTTCTTTTGAAATGCTCCATTACTTGTTTTACCTTGTCAATTGGCAATTTTATCTCTAATAGTCCTTTTCTTACCACCAAGTTTAAGGAGTGCGCAAAACAAGTTAAGCTTCTAAAGCCACTATCATGAACACCTCCAACAATGTTGGAAGCATTATTAGTTACTATGGCAACGATTTTATTATCAATTTCCCATTCATGGGAAATTCTTTTAATTTGTTTGCTCAACTCCTGTGATGTGTGACTGGAATCCATTTTGGAACAGTCCAGCAGGAATGTCCTTAATTCCGTTGTGGAATCAATGAAATGCGTCGTCACAGCCAAATAACTTTTATTGTTTATTGAAGTCCAGCTGTCCATTGTCAAACTGACTGCTGGAGCCATTTTGACACTTTCCCTTACTTTACTCATCGTTTCAACGAAGCAGTTCTGCAATATATTATTGGACAGAGTTTTTCTCGTTGGGAGGTTGTAAGCTGGGCACAGCATGTGGAAGAAACGTTTAAATTCAGCATCTTCCACTAAGCTGAATGGTTGATACTCTTTAACAACCATTCTTAGTAGTTGCTCATCGAGCTGTTTATTTTTTGATACAGTCAATGGCTTCGTCATTTGCACGAAATCTCTTAAGTCCGCGAATGCCCTGGGAATTTTTTTATGTTGTTTGATGAACTAGCCTCGCTTGTAGATGTTGAGGGAAGCGGAGACGTGCTTTTTACTGCTGCATTCTCTCCTACAACAGAAATATCATCTGGAACACTCTGTCTTTTGATGTCTATAGGAATGGTAATATGCTTCGTCTTCATGTGACGAAGCAAATTTCCAGATGATCCTCCTGAATAACTTACAAAACAGCCACAGTACTTGCATTCGCGTTTTCTGTCTTGAGTGAAATCTTCAAAATGACTCCACATGGGGCTAGTTTTTCTTACCGATTTCATTCTGTTTAAAGCAAAGTAAATATTTTTATAGAATTTATATATTAAGACATTTTAAAATGCATCAAAATATCTTTCAGTAAGTAATATTAAAAATGATATTCCTTCAACTGAGAAGTGATTGTTGACCATAAATAACGGAGATAGATTGATTTTCAAATCTAGTATGATTCTTTTACTTCAATGGAGTTTGTTAATAAAAAAAAATTGCAACTTTATGGAGGGAATTGTGACGAATGTTTCGCTATCACTTCGTTTAAAATACACATTTGAGGAAAAAAATAAAGACTTTTTTTCTTTCTACAGTTTTTAAGCCGACAGAATACAATAAGCAGACAGAAAAATCTTTTCTATAGATAAAAATGTTTTATCTAAATCGATATCATTTGATTCCAGTAGATCAAGTATTATTATATTTTGAAATAGCAGTTTCTGAGTAATAAAATTGGCATTCAACTGGAAGAAGAGAAGAAAGAGAAAACAAAAAGCGTACTATGTATAGTTTGAAAATATTAAAAAAGATAGTAAACATTATTCACTAACAGTACCCGCACGGAGCTGAACGTGACATGAATAAAATAAAGTTTTGAAAAGGAAAACAAAACAAAAAATAGTATTGATTTTGCACGTTTTAATTTCTCTTTGCGACAATGAGATGAGCTTCAGACGTTAAAAAAATTAAATAAATAACAATAAAATAAGACGTTACAAAAGATACAATGAAATTTTGCTCCAAACCATGCTATTAGAATTTAAAATGTGCACCGGCGTTGACAGAGACATGATTCTTGGAACATTAAGAATCATTTGGCTCCTTTTCAAGTCAATATTGGAAAGACATGTGACACACTAGGCCAATAATAGTCCAGGAAAGAAAGAATATTTTCTACCGTGAATCTGCGAAGAAAATCTCTGAACCCACCAGGAATACAAGTTTAATAACAAGAATAATTAGTTTCAAATCAATAAAAAAAGCTATTTCAGCCGTTCTGATTATAAATTCGGAAGAGATATTCTAATTATTACCTCAAAAAATTTGAAAAAGATATCAAAATTAGATACTTGAATTCTTAAAACAATTCGGAAAAGCTGACTATTTTTTTTTTAAATTCATAATTCAGCAAATGATGTTAGGCGCTGAATAGATTTCTACCCTTTTTCGTTTAATTAATGATACTTGGAATTTACTTTTAAATTAATGTATCTTATTATTCAAATCAACATACCATTATCGCTTTTTGAAAAATCTGGTAAAAAAAATGTTTTCTTTTTCATTTTAGTTCTTTGCTTTCTTTTTAATACTGTTATTTCTCCGAAACACGATCGGGAAATCATGAAAGACATTTTTCACAAACTGCGTAAAGTTTTTCTATTTAACAAAATATGCGAATTGTTGCAAACGAATTATTATTTATTTAATAAAAGAATGAAAAAATCATAAGAAATTAAATTTTGTAAACTTACCTGTAAGTTTTTTTCAATATCAGGAATTCAATAAAATGATGTGTTGTACTATTCGTAGTTTAACTACTTATCGGTAAGTTTTGTCTCGAGGCAGCAAAGAAATTATCTAAGGATTAAAAAAAAATCATAAATGCAATAAAGGGAAAACATAGAAGATAAGAACAGAAATGGTGTTAATTAAATTAAAGTAGTACCCATTATTTTTTAAAGTTTAATTTGCATTTCTTGTATTTCAGATTCTTCCATTTAAAAAAATTTAAGAATAATAAACATTTCAATTTACTGTTCAGAAACGGATTTCGAAACTACCACTTTTGGACGATTTTACACCGGAAAGGGGTGTCAGGCAATGAGTCACATGAGCGCATTTCTGGAGTTCATTGTTAGATCAAGCTCAGTAAAATGTAAACATCACCCTTCCATGCTTCACTTTTCCCTATTTTGATGAAAATAACTCTGCCTGACGCATTCGCAAAAGCGTGGAGGGTTTCCGCATCCGTTGCTAAAAAATAAATTATATTTATTTAAAATGCTTCTATTTGAAAACGATAAAAAAAAGCATTTTACGGAATAAATAAGAATCAATAAAATGTTTTCTTTGTATTTTATAGTATTTAATGTCAGCCATACTATTTTCAGATGACTAAAACGTTTATTTCTCACAACAGCATTTGTATTTCAATATTAATAGTCACTGATAAATAATATATGCATGTAAGTGCATAGCTTTTTAAAAGTTACTGAAATTCTTACTTTTAGGAAGTTTCTAAGAATAAAATATTGATTATAAATAAAGTTTTGCTTCTATTGCCAAATAATCATTGTAGCAATAATATTGCAAAATATGACATTCTAATAATGCAACTTACCTTTTTCAAAACAGACTACTTTTACAAACAGCGACTGGATAAGAAGAACGAGAAAATTCCTTCCTAAAAAATGAAAATTATTAATTTTTACGCCGCAATCTGTAATAAATAAATAGTGCCCTAGTTATAATAATTTTTTATCCACCCCATTGTCAAATTTGCTGTCCTTTAAAATTTACCTGAAAAGTCAATTTTGCATTAAAATATTTTTTCATTTTATTTCTTTTTAAAATAAAAGATTTCAAAATTGCAATGTATTAACTATACATTGCAAATATTTTTATTCATCCACTACAATTGTTAACATCTTTATAAATTTGTAACGAATATAGGAAAAATAACACCCTGAAGCTTCCTTTTATTCAATTCTTTTGTGTTTGTAGTACGAAAAGGCCTTAGCGCAAATAAAAGTATTTGGCAAAAACATTTTGAAGGGAAATTCCTTCATGGTTTGTTTTTCATATATTACTACTAAGAATTAAAATATCAGATTAAATAGATTAGGAATACAAATAGTGGAAGCGAACTTTGTTAAGAGATGAGTTTATATGTCGAAGCCATTCCAGATTTCATGGATATCATCGATTTCATTCCCGAAAGAAAGAGTCAGACAATAATATCATAGACAAAATTAATGATAATGATGATTTTAACGGTTACAATTTGATAATAGCAAATCCAAAATTAACTTTTACAACAGACCGCAAAAGGTTGAAAGTACGTTAACCCTCTGACAGCTGATTTCTTTAAACATCTCTATTTAGATGCAACGTTTGCAAGCATGTTCGAATACCGTTGAACCAAGCGAATCGTTATTTATAGGCAAAGTTTTATTAGCATAGCATGATCCAACTCTGTAATAGTACTACGTTAACACATTAGCTTTCAAAAATAGCAGGATGCAGCAGAAAACAGAATTGCTTCCTATCTGCGAAAATCGCGGGATAAGCGGTTTGACGGTTGAACAGGGATTACTACTTAATTTGAAAAGTATTTTATTTCTAAAAATTTATTATAAATCAAGTAGAATGTGTGTGAGAAGAACACTTCACTATCTATTTGAATTTACAATCTCAAATTCTTATTTTTTTGTTTTGTATATAATAACAGAATTAAGTTCTTATTGGAAAAAGTCAAAGAAATTTAATTCAAAAATAATGGTTTGAAGATCTTTTTAAGATTTTATTAAAAAGTAATTATTTCTCCAAACATGAAACTTGAACCAGTTATGAAGCAATTTCAAATTTCTTCCAAAATCTGTATCAAAAATTTATGTCACTTTAGTTTACAATCAGTGTACCAAATTTTCATAAAAGTATTAAACCTATGAATAACATAAAATAAATTACTATATTTTATGTATATATAAGTCAAAATTTCAGTTTTAGTCGTTTGATAATTCGGCAGCACCAAACACTGTTATGTTCCTTTACACATTAAAATTTATTAGTGAAAATAATAAAAATAGCTTGAGGTGCTATAAATATTTTCTAAATTTGACAGAAACTGAATTTCCAATCAATTAATCTTCGTCTTTTTACAACACTTTTTACGTTTTTTCTCTGCATCCCTCTATTTTTTAAATTACTACTACGTCTTAGGCATATAATAGCTGCATTTGAAATTTTGAACAATGAAACCTAAAGCAAATTAGCATATAATTTTTATACTTTGTTTCAAATTTATAATAAAGCATATAAAAGCATGATTCGATATTTAGTACTTAATAAAACCATAATTCAATATTAATATACTGTAACAAAAATTCGATATTAACTACTATAACAAAAAAATATGAAAATAGAGAAATAATAATTTAAGCTTACCTTTTCCAAAACGTAACTCCTTTTCCAGACTGCAAAAAATAGAAATGTCTTTTTGTCCTACACTCCGCTAACTGAAAACACGAAATCTTCAGGAGCACCATTTCTTTTCTCCATATATATTTACTACGAATTCAGATGCAGCAGATTTCCACCCAATAGAATATGAAGATTTTGTGTGAAGTATTTTATCTCCATGCATAATGAGACTATGTGAATTATCACTGGATAACAACGCAGCTGGTCACACGGGGGCTTACACCCCCTTGCCTTTGGCCATCTCCGGTCACTGAATGATGGGCATAGCATGGGGATTTTATTTAATTCAAAGTATTTACAGAAATTTATACAACTTAAAAAAATTTTTTTACACATATCTTTGTTATACATATCTTGATTACATTTCCTTTTACCTGTACGAATAAATATTAGCGATTTATTTAAAAATAATTATAAAATTACGCTAATTTATCAAATTTCGCTGTTTGATATTTTTTTCATTTGCTTTTACCTGCTGAGCATACCTCTGCTATTATACAGGGCGTTTAAAAAAACGTGTCCAAAATGAAAGAATAGGTCAGGCATACATAAACAAGTCATTTTCGCAATAGAACATGGGTGGGAAATGCAAAGAGGGTTTGTTACAGTTTTTTTTTTGCCAGTAAATTAAGTAAAAGAAAAGGATACAGCAAATGAAATGTACAACACAGATTGAATAAAATACAAATTTACAATAGCATAACAACCCAATTTTATGAATAACAACATTTATAATATCGCCTCAGACGGCAAGTCCTTCGAACACTTACTTATTCTCATCCGACACTCCTCAAGTACTCCAAAGGTTTGTTATTGATACTGCGTCCTACTTCCCATAATCGTATCTGTCCTGCCACTTACGACTTGCAATGTTGTCATTCATGCAACTGTGTTGCTGTGTTATTGTAAATTTGTATTCTACTCGATTTGTGTTATACATTCCATCTGATGTATCCTTTTCATTTAACTAATTCACTGACTGTAGCAGATTGACTTTGCATGTTCCAGTTCTATTGCGAAAATCGCCTGCTTCTGTATACCTGACCCACACTTTCATTTTGAACACGCTTTTTTTAATACTCTGTATATAAATAATTATCACAACGAGCTTATTTTAATCTATAGAAAAAATATCTTCTACATTTTCCTTTATCTGTTTGATCAAAAACCTCTGTTATCATACCTCTATTAATAATAGAGTGTATGTTAGAGCTACGAAATTCGGGGCAAACATGTTTTGCAGGGTGAGAGTGTACATCTTGGTGGGGTATTTTTAATTAATAAAAAAAATTAGCGAAATTTTGGTTTTTTCATTGATATAGAAGCACGAAACTGATTTTTACGCCATCTGAAAATTCAAAAAATTATATTTTCTATGATGTCAATTTAGTTGCTGTAAGATTTTTTCCTCTAATTTCAATAAATTTAAAAAATATTTTTAGGCATATTTTTACAACAATAGTTACATTGTTATAATAAAATTAAATCAAATTCATTTCACTAGAAGCATTTTACCCCTTGTTAATATCTAAGGTATGGAGTTTCTTTTTTGCATGTTGAGTGCGTTTCTGTTTAAAGCAAGGTTTTAATACAAGTTTTGAATTTCTTGTATTTTTGTGGTAATTGCAGATAAGGTTTAACTTCAAAAGTAAGCACAGATGAAATTTTTCATAGTTTGTATATTTCTATACACTACTGAAAAATTAGGAGAGGAGTTAGCAGCTCAGGTGTCGTCCTTGGCATCTGACCGCAACCGTGGTTCAATATTACGAGGTATAAGAAATTGGGAAATTATTTTCTTACAACACTAAGAAATTAGGCTTTTTTATTGTTGTGCACTTTAGTTTTTGTTGAATCGGTAAACAAAAATTATCTAAGATATTTAAAAAATTATCAATGATATTCGGTATTACACAAAAACTAAGATCCTGAATGATTTCACGTATTATCCATATCGTATCGTATCTAAGTCCAATTTTTTTAATTTTGTGTGAGATATACATCGCATTGTCGTCTCCAATTAATTCTCTACAGTATGGCAAAACTAGCTAATCTTTTTTAGCTTTCGTTGCCGAGCAATAGAGATGTCAAAATTCCACGAAGTCCTGAAAGCGTTTTTATCATCAGGCTTTCGATGTTTATGAGACAGTTAAAGGACTCAGTAATTACCTCCTACTGCTGGGAAGGTATGAAAACCGCTTTCCCATGCTTCCACAGGTGGACACAGGGGCAGAAATGACCGGAAGTGTTAATAACCTAGTGGGGGGGGGCACGTGAACGAAATCTAAAATTGTTCGAGACTTTTTTTTTTTAACTTTAGTGATTTCTTCGACCTCGCAAATCTTTCTCGGATAATTCTGTCGAATAAAATAATTGATACTGAAAGTATTAAAGTCAGTTGATTAAGGTTAAAATGTTTCCGCTTTGAGGAAAAACTTCCTGGATCGATGTTTCTTCAGATACCGTCATTGAGGGAATTACTTAAAAATCAATGCCTATGGTCAGGGACGTTTAAAGATCCCTGTACTTTCAAAGGCTTATGCTTTTCCCTTTCCAATCTCAAAACAGAAATATAATGACCTGATCCAGCTACGTAAGAAGGGAATTATACCACAAGAATTCTATACACGGTAGAAATCCCTGCCAAATTCAAAATCTTTGCAAATCTAAATTGGAAACCTAGCCAGGAAAGTGATCCAAAGAATGAAGTTGGTTCTGTGCAGAAATATAAAATATCTGTCTGTTATTGCAATAATTATTTGTTACTATGACGTGATAAACACATTATGCGGTGAATAGTAAAGGCGCCTATAATGTAAACAGCTAATACAATGTAATAGGTTGGAATGTTAACATAAATTAAAATTAATAATATATTATTTTTACGCACTATCATTGTGAATGTATAACTTTAAAAAATAAATCAACATACTGTAAACAAATGAGTTCAATTAAATAATTATTATTGAAATAGAAGAAAGTAAAAGAAGAAAAATCATAAACGTAGTTTACATTTTGGCAAGTAAAAGTCACTAAGATCAGAAAAAAACTTAAATTATAATTAATTATATGATTTTATGTGCTAACATTGTGAATGTACAACGTGTACTTATAAAAATAAATCAAACTTAGGTTGTAAACTAAAGAGTCCAATTAAATAACGTTTTCAAAAGAAGTCATAGAAGCAGTCGATATTTTGGTAGGCAAAAGTCAATAAGTCTACAAAAATTCTCTTTGAAGAACTATTGCAGACATTTAGAACTTCTAGTTAATTATTTCATGATATAAACCAGTTATCAAAATATCAGTAAACTTACTGTTGGAGTTAGAAGTCTGTAAAATAATTTTTACTACTTTTCATAACGACTTATATCGAAACTGCGTTTTTGAACTTAATCACTTCTTCCTGTATATTTCATAAGCATGTTTCGAGTAATACGTAATATATTGTGTTAGTTGAAGTTTAATCATTTGTCGTATTACCATTTCGGTAGAGGTGGTTTTCCTTTCGAAACCACATTTTTAAAAATTGTTTTCGAACCAGCGAGATATTTGAACATTTATATCCTTTATGCACATTAAATTAAATCAACATTTGACATTTACTTGTTTTCTTTTTCAATATATAATAAATAAATATATAAATAAAAACCAACAGTTGCTTCTAAGTCTATAATTTTATATAAATTTGCTTTCAAAAATAGCTATCGTCTTAAAAAATAATAACCTAGAAGAGCTTCTGACTTATTTTATTAAAAACGTTAACGCTTTTTGGCTGTCAAATTTTTTTTTGGTAAGGTTCGTTAGTGTGGTGTGGAATTTAGATTAGAAGTTGAATATTCATGATCACATACCGTATTTCTAAAAGGAAATTAGAGGGTAAACTCTGGCAGGGCCGTACCGAGGTGATCCTGCGCCCTTGGCAGAACTGGCAAATCTGCGCCTCACTGTGACACATTTTCATTAATTTTTCATCCCTTCTATAAAACCACTACCCGGAAAAAACTACATTTCTGCAAATATTTTTATACACAAATTTAGCATATTTTATGATTTATTAAATAGGTTTTATAAAAATTACGTATTCTTAAAAAATACCTTAATGAACTATATTCATGAAAAATATTGAACACAACAAAATAAATGTATCATCAAATAAATTGCAAATTGCACATATTTTCTAAAAGACAGAAAATAAAACAAAATCTATACTTTATTGCTTATTGCAGCCATTGAACATTGGCTTTTGTGTGATGCATAATAAAGAAGAGAATTTATTTGATTCGCACTATGTATAGTGTATAGTACATATATTACTAATTAGAAATGAAAGAAATTAAAGCTGAAATTAAGAATTGAGAATATATGAGCTTAATTCAAATTTTATTAATATAAAATGACTTTTTCTAGATCAGAGGTTCCCAACCTGGGGGTACGCGGGGGACAAGTAAGGGATACTCATAGGTTATTTGGGTAATGGCGTAAAACACAAAATATAAGAATATTCTAGAATTTCGTTTCATGAGGTTCGTTTGAAAAATAAAAATTTTACGAGTTCGAAAGCTTGTTTACAGAATAAGAAAAAAGAGAAAGTAGATTAATATCTAGTAATTGAGTAATTGTTAGTTTTCGTCATATATTAATATGAAATTATTACAATGCTATTTTCGTTTGTTTTGACGTAGAACAATTACTGTTTTGAAAAATGGAATAAAATGTAAATAAAAAAATTATAAATTTTATTAAGCTTATAAGAGTCGTTTGATTCTTAAGCTAACTTAAGTCCTTGGCTTTATTAATAAAATCGTCTTTTCGCAAAAAAAAACCTTCAAAACTTCAAGTTCAGAACTTCTTTTCGAAGAGGTGGTTGACAATAAGAGGTACTCAAAAATAAAAAGACTAATAAAGGCGTACGCGAGTGAAAAAAGGTTGGGAATCGCTGCTCTAGATGATTAAAAATTCAAAATGGTGAATTCACTGTAATATTTGGTTGAAAAGCTATAAATAGGTTGTAATGACTGTTAGTGAAAAATCAGGAATTATATTTTAATTTTCTTGCTCTGAGTGAGGCGAACTCGTTTATTACTTCATTGAAGTCTAGTTTTGATGCCTTTTCGTATTCTATTGACAATGCTAAATTTGACAGTCTACTTTCACCCATACTCGACCTTAAGTAGTTTTTAATTATTTTTAATTTGCTGAAATTGCTTTTACAAGATGCAACACTCACAAGCATTGTCATAAATATCCACAATGCTATTTTGATGTTGGGATAAGCATTTCATAACCCATACTTTAAAATAACTTTCAAAATATCCAGATGGGAAGCTGTCATCTCAAAAAGATAAAGACATGTCTTTTTCGTCAACTAAATCCCAAAAAATCCCGCCGGAGGCGATGTCTAAAGTTAGCGGTGTTAATATAATAGAAACTCTCATTAATCAAGTCATCGATTTCAATTTAGATCCTGTTGTATCGGATGACTTAATTGCCTGTTTACAGGAACTATCTAAAATTTATATTATCAAACCCAGAGATATCAAAGCAAGTGTACGTGAGTTGCTCAATGATAAAGTCATATCACCACTAATTAAACTTATTCAAGATCGGGAAACGTACCATCTTTCGAATATGATATAAAAATCACGACTTGTTGATGTGGACGCCAGACAGTACCAGGCTAAGATCCGGGAGAGCGAAAGCACCATTGAATATCTCCGCGGGAAAACTTAATATTGTAAACACCCAGCTTGATGACTTCAAGAAAGATTTGAAAGACTCTTCCAAGAATCTCATCGATACTCAGCTGTAGGTCACTTATTAGTAAGGCCTCACCTTCATTCCTTCGATATACTCCAGTTAGACCCAATTGTTCCTACCTAAAGGCCCGATGAATGCTCAACTTAATAATCACGTCATGCTGCTCCGCCTGAAGAAGGATTCATCTTCTGAGGATAACTAGAAGCTGTGGAAAATGTTAATTCCTCAATCCTCCGGCTCGTATAAATCGCATTTCTAAAAGCAAAAGGTGGCCTTACTATTGAGGCCCCTACTGGATCTGAAGCCCTAGAGGCAGAAATAAAATGTGTCTCCACCTTAGAGAACAATTTGAAATTTCCAAACCTAGGAGGCGTCGCCTCAGATTATTATTTTTGGGGTCTTCCCAAGATGGTTGACAAAGAGCGACTCATCAAAAGGTCTGAGTTCCAAGAATCATTATCTCTGTGGGATAATACAGTTCCACTTTTGAAGTGAATTTTTCTTATAGTGCCTCGGTTGGCATACGAATTGGTCTGTGTCAGTGATCCTAGTGTATACAAGAGACTCCTTCAAGTTTCAAGGTTTCAGCTTTGAATTCACGAGATTGAGTCTGACAATTTTTTGGAATAAAATAATGCAGACATTGCCGCAAGTTCAACACTTACCAAATGGTGCCCGCCCAGGACGTCCTGTGGGGAACTGTGGTCTTGAAATATCCCACTGAGTCTTTGTAAAGAGGTTATATGTGTCAATTGTAGGATGCCAACTAGAGGTCTGGTACCACAAATTAACCATAAACCCAATGAGCAATACGTAACTGAACGAAGCACAG
>BGPR01043533.1:0-12913 GCA_013235015.1 Araneus ventricosus | reverse complement strand
TAGGACCCGTAGGCGCGTATGCAGACCACTCTACTAGCTCGGACCACTCTCAAGAGAAAGCAAATTAGAGTTTTCCGTTTTTCATTGTGTCATGAGTCGTAAATGTCTTGTATCAGTTTCACGGCAAATTTGTTTCGCAAGGAGGGGTGATCAATCATGCTATGTTACTTTGCAGGAGTTTCGCTGCAAATTTGTCGCGTCAAGTTTGTCATGACAAGATAATATCTAGAAAAAATCGCACTTGCTACAAATGTGCATGCTATCTGGGATAAACTTTTGTCTGGGGGACTAATCCACCGATCAATTATTTTAAAAAAATAGATAAAATTAACTTTTTTTAAACATTTTAATTAACAATTATTTTGTGTAAAATGGAGGAGAAATTTGATTCCAATTTCTTTTTCAAATAATCTCATTTTAAAAGAGTGTCTTATAATTGAATCAAACCATAAAGATTAAATTCAATGATTAAGTAATATCAATTCGAAAGTACCGAAAGTTAATCAATAACAAAACCTACCTATTCTTCAATTTTAAGGAAAATCATCATATTTATCCTAGCGTGGCTATCACATTTCTGAGCTCAAATCTCTGGGCATCGGACCATGAAAGAATTCGATGCCTCATCCCCAACAAGTGATCCGAAACCGTCCTCTATTAATAGATAGTCAAGAGGAAGACGCACCTCGAGCTTTGAATATTCCGAGCTCTAAGTGTTTCTCTCTTGCGGAAAATCTCACATTTCCCCTTCGAGAGAGCTTTCGTCTTGAGGACGTCGCTCGCTCTGACAAGCAAATTAATCTCTTCCCTGTACCATCAGGTTGTGTTAGGGCTGATGATATCAAGAGAGAAAAATATTAATGAATAATGAATTGCTCGTATCCACTCACTTTAAACTGGGCGAGGCATTTGCTCACCAGTTTTGTGGAGTTGTTTCTAATTACAAAAGTTTGGAGATAGTTTGTGTGAGAAATTTAAGATTCCGACTGAATTACTTGTAATACAGATGGGGATTTTTAGCATTTTCCATACTGATATTGTTTTGAAGATGAGGCTGATGATGGCTGCGAGGGTAAAATTTATTCGTTCTTACGATCTATTTTCTTGAAAGTCTGCTTTTACTAGAATTGTAATTAATTAATTTAATTCTTCATCTTAATTTGCTTTAATAATGTTTTAAAAGGTAAATACATGTTTTAGAGTCTCTTTAGGAAATGAAAAATTACATTTACTTTTTTTGTTTAATTTTTACTCCTATGTTCTGAATTGTGATTTCTTCTAAATTGTATACTAAAACTAAAATGTATTGTATGCATGCGGAATTAACGATTTTCTAAAATATAGTACAGATATTGCGCAGAGAAATTTTTTCTTTTTATATGCAGGTTAGTACAACTGTTGTGCCATTAAGGCAATACAATTTCACCTTGTTAATCATTTTTAAAAGAAGAATAACCGAAATCTTCTTATAAGCAGAAAAATTAGTAGCGGAGAATGGGGTAAAACTGGAAACTGGACTGAAACCGGGTACCCTTGATTCTGGCGCTATTAGTTCTCCTTTCCAGAGACAGACACTGAATTACTCTCTGCTAGTTAAGAAAAAGGAACATTCATAGTGGCTTGATGTTGTTGAATTCACTGCGTCTGTGGAGGTTTATTTGTTTTAAGACGTCAACTCTCTAATGTTTGCTTGATTTTAAACCTTCCTTATTTAATAATCATCACAGTTATAAAAACTATATTTAGTACAGCTTATTATACGTTTACTATGGATTTATAGTCTATCAAACAATAAATATTTAGTCCAATATTTGCGTGGTTCTATATCGTTTTCCATACCCTCTGCACTAGGGGTAAAACTGGATACTCCAAGTGGCGTAAGACCGGGACAGTCAGTAATGATGATTTCTCCAATGAAGACGAACGAAACATATCAGATGTTGATTATTAATATTTTAATAATGTGTTTTCTAAAGTTTTCTTTAAATAAATGATGAAGGTTAATCCAATGTAGAAACTGTCTTAACTGTGCCCACTAAATTTTCAGTGGCGTAGAGGGAGAAGTCAACTGCTTTACATGTGGATTTTGTAACTAATATTTAGATTGTTATTAAAATCAAAATATCTGCTACTTTTCCTCTGAAAATTGAGTTTCCCTAATTTCCGATAGAGTTAACATGTGTGCCCGATTTTTACACCACTAGTAGGGTAAAACGGGTGAACGGTAGCATTAGTAATAAAGGTAGTAAAACTATGACTTTTCTGGAAATATACATTGAACTCTGATAAACAATGAACGTTTTGATAAAATTTGACGGAAAGATACATTGTACTCCGATAAGCAATGGACGTTTTAATAAAATTTGACGGAAAGATACATTGTACTCCGATAAACAATGAACGTTTTAATAAAATTTGACGGAAAGATACATTGTACTCCGATAAACAATGAACGTTTTAATAAAATTTGACGGAAAGATACATTGTACTCCGATAAACAATGAACGTTTTGATAAAATTTGACGGAAAGATACATTGTACTCCGATAAACAATGAACGTTTTAATAAAAGTTGACGGAACGATACATTGTACTCCGATAAACAATGAACGTTTTAATAAAAGTTGACGGAAAGATACATTGTACTCCGATAAACAATGAACGTTTTAATAAAAGTTGACGGAACGATACATTGTACTCCGATAAACAATGAACGTTTTAATAAAATTTGACGGAACGATACATTGTACTCCGATAAACAATGAACGTTTTAATAAAATTTGACGGAAAGATACATTGTACTCCGATAAACAATGAACGTTTTAATAAAATTTGACAATCTGTGTGTCGATTAGTATCGCTCCAAAAGACATTCGAGTCGTAGGTACCCAATTTACCAAACTTTCCTAGTTGACCAAAGGCAGTGAATGAGAAAATTTCACCCTGAAGTGGAGATCTTTCGATTCATTGTTCTTACTCTTTGGCTTGATCTCCATGGTCACCAATGAGTGGATGATTGATTACAGGATGTCGGAAACAAAATGAAGGAGACGCGAGATCTGTTGGGAAGAAAATGTTCTTAATTAAGAATTGTGGGATGGTCTCTTTATTTCCCGCGAAAGACCTGGGGCATTGTTTCCACATTCTTCAGACCTTCGATCTTACACTAAAGGTCTTAAACTATAGAGAAATATTTGAGGCTCGAAAATTCTGATAGGATTTTCTTCTTTTATATTCTTTAAATGATTGATTGATTGGGGTTTTATGGCACAAGGGCCAGAATTGGCCAAGCTGCGCCAAACATTTGTTTAGATTTGTGCTAAACTATGCAAAAATTAGGGCAAGATAAAAATGTGGAACTAATGTATATAAAAATAGTGTAAATATTAAAAAAAGGGAAAAGTGCTTAAATGAGAGGATAAAAGCCAATTGATTTTAAAAAAAGTAAAAGGTGAACATGAGGAGTCTTTCCAAGTAAATCGGTTAAGGAAATAGCACTGGATTGAAAGTAACGTAACCTCAGAGAGTTAAAATTGGGGCATTCAGAAAGGATATGAAGGACTGACATAATGCAATTGCATTATGTCAGTCCTTCAGTCAGTTGCCATATATTCTTTAAAACTTAAGGTAAACAGATAAATGATGGAAATAGAAGAAAGTTCTAAAACCACGCTTTTAGAACTAAATATGTATAAAATAAATTTGTTGTATCAAAATTTTGGTGATGAAGGACGGTCTTAAACTATAAAGAAATATTTGGGGCTCGAAAATTCTGTTAGTATTTTCTTCTTCTATATGCTTTAGAACGTAAGGAAAACATTTAAATTATAAAAACAGAAAACAATTTTAAAACTAGACTTTTAGTATTAAAAATGTAGAAAATAACTCTACATTTAGGCAAAACCATAAAAGCCTGAAGCGTTAATATGGACTTACTAACTAAAATTGGCTTTCATCGCAATTATGTTTCAGAATTTTCTTTCTTGTAATATTCACTGTGGGTTGGTTTCTCTATCGTATTGTTTTCAGCGCCATAGGCTCTTAAAAGTTTTGTTTTGATATACTGATTTTTGATGGAAAAATTATTTTCTGCTTTTGAGTACACAAACAAAAAAAGCGAGTTTAAAAACTTTTTTGGTTTTGTATTTTTTGCTTCTTAGTTCTTAATATATTTCATGATCCAGTATTATATTATGGAATCTTATGATCAATGTTCTTCAAATTCATTAAATAGATGGCGCCTCTTATATGGAAACAAAATCTATCAAAAATGATGGATTCTACTGAGACCGGAATTCTGAAAATAATAAAATTTTGTATTTTCATCGGGGATACTCAACAATAAAAATTTGGTTATTTAGCATGTCAAAAAAATCGATTAAAAATTTCATCGTTAAAAAAATTAAATTTACAAATTTAAAAGCAGTTACAATCAATAAGCGTGCCAAAAATCATATTGCCTCAAATGATAGTCTTTAGACTTTAACATCTTTTTGTTTGATTATCTCTTTGAGTTTGATGCGTAAAAATACTTTGTTGAGGGAACCATAATTAAACTATGCATAAAATTTAATTGGAATAAAACACAACTAATATTCCGAGCTAACAAGCTGGCGGCTAAGGCGGCTAGTTTGAAATAAGCAAGGATTAGTTAAGGGGAAACTTTTCGAAAAACTTTTCCACGGAAAGACATTCCACATTTCCCCCACTATCTGATTTAGTTACCACGACAACTGATGAGTGGAGGACAGATTACAAGGTGTCCGATACAAAGTGAGTTAGACACCCGACCTGCTGAAGAGAGAATGCTCTTAATTAAGAACTGCGAATCTGTCTCTCCTTTATTTCCTGTGAAGGACTTGGAGGACCGATTCGAACTTCATTCTGCAAGTCCAAATGGGGAAATTCTTACCATTTTTTTCTGTTTTGCATAGTTGCTGAATGAGAAGCTTAAAATCAACATTAAGTAACACCTGTCATGGTATGACAGGTTGCCTCAGGCAAATTGCCTCTTCATTCGAGAGATTTCCCGTCAAATTTCACGTGTTTAAATAGTTATATATGCGAGAGATATGTTTAACATTGATTGAAAACAAATACAATAAACATATGTTTTATGACAGGAAATATTTTTTTATTTACATATTTCTTTATTGAAAAAAACTTCTTGGTGAAAAACATTCCGTGTGAAGTAATTTTCGTTGTTAAACAATTTTATTATAATTCAATAACCATGAAATTCTCAGCTTGTCAAACGTAAGTCGAAAGTTAACATTTCAAAGGAATTCTTTTTCGAAATTCTAATCGAAACAAAGCACTTCTCTGCTTGTCAAATATTGCCAAAAATATTATAAAATTTTATTATAACGATTGCAATAAATAATCAGATGCATCGTGGCGTTCAAACTATATCACGCGCATGATATACCACTGACATAATTTACTACTTTCTATTAAAAACGGAAATTAATTTGAAATATAGGATTAATATAATTTAAAATTTCTCGGGAACTATTGATCATAGCGAGATCAATTTTAGATCAATCGATAGAAAATTTTATTTCACTATTTTAGAGTTATTAAATTTGAAAATAGAACGACAATGACTCTTTTAATAAAATAATGCTGTTTAACATCTCGCAGTGCTATGGCGAGAGTTTTATTGTTGGTGACGTCAGAGCGTTAACGAGAGACAGATCTGGACTATTATATTATTAATAATAATTTTTATAATATATGTTCATCGTAGGGTAGAATATCGTGAACTGAAAAATATATTGAAATAAAGCGATTTCAGAAAGTATTTGTTACGCAATAGGAATTTAAAAAGTCAACAAAATATTTGAAAATATGTAGGATAGTCAAAAAAGTATTGGAATGATTACATTACTGATAAAAAATATCAGACGGAGTTTATTTTCAGATGTTCTGTTTCGAAGTGCCATCATTACTTCCATACATCCAAATAAATGTATTAAGCTCAAGGAACTGTGTTTTAATCAATTCCACAGAGTTATCTTTGAGCACGAAAATTACTTACCTGTGTGTAATGCCTGCATATATTTTAGTTTTACAAAAGGGGTCATCCAGAGGCCACCCGGGGCCGGGTAAGCCGGGCAAATGCCCGTGGCGCCAATTCCGGGGTGGCGCCAAAACGCGAGTGCTAAAGGAAAAACCAGCTAGAGTTGTCTCTCCGAAACTTTCTCGCATACGCCTAACACAGGTGAAGGGGAAAATACACTGAGCGCCAGAAATGTGCGGTATTACCTAACACAGGTGGGGAAAATTCTCCAGCGTTCGCGCCTTTTTTTGCGTCGTAGAGTGGGGGAAAAAACCGAATATGCAATTTCCACGTCCTTTTTTAACCGATTGAAACGAAAATTGGACACAAATCTGCAATTAAGATTAGAAAGCTACATACAAAATTTCATTTATCTTACTAATTTTGTTAAGAAGTTATTAAGTTCAAAAGTATGCGATTATACAGACCAACAGACCGTCAACCCTTTGACGGATTGGGCCTAAAATATTATACGGACCTATATTCGTGATGATAAAACTGTGTATCAAGTTTTATCCATCTAGCTATTTAAGCTTTTGTGTTAAAGTGTTCACATGACCGCGGACAGACAAACAGACAGAATTCCAGTTGACGGTTTTGTCCAAAATTTGGTAGAAACCTATAAGTTATGTGTAAAGATCACATACCAAATCTCATCGCTCTAGCTCTAATAGTTTTTGAGTTATCGTTTTCACAGAACAGAACGCCGTCCCTTACCCCCGTACCCGTGACCAGATCGGTCACTGAACGGTTTGATGGGCAAGACACGGGAATTTTATTTAAGGAAAAGAAAAACAAGATAAACAAAAAGACGGAAATATATACACTATGTACAGCACAGGCATTTTCACTTTTACACTATTAGTTCGTAATAGTCTTCTTTTCTTTGGATGTTGAAATACCTTTCTGTTATTTGGAGGCGGAATGTCCGGTGATTGAGCTACTTAGTTCAGCTCTCTGGGATGTTGAAGGCTAGGGAGGCCGGAAAAGATCTCTGTTTTCGCTAATGAATTTGATGATCCCACGAATTTTCTGCCTGGAGACGAGGTTATTGGCGACCCTTTTCAGCCATTCTTGTTCGAAGTTTGGCGCTGGCTTCCTCATATGCCAAGACACTGTATAGATACACTCCGTGGCATAGTGAAGTACCGTGCCAATTTCACCACAACTGCAATAGTCGCTGTCAGACAGGTGAAATCTTTTGAGGTAGGCAGGGAAAGGTCCATGTTGAGAGAAGAAGATAACATCCTCTCTAATCCAGTTAGTGGGACGGAGACTAACTGAGGGCATGATGTTAAAGATTTTCCTGCCTGTATCGCCATTCTTCCATGAGGTTTGCCACTCCTCAAGCATCCTCTTCCAGAGGAGGCCTTTTATGTACGGTTTAGGAAGCTTAGTAGACAGACAGACATAATTCCAAAATTGTGTTTTTCGGACTCAGGGAGTTCTAAAAGGTGGAGATTCGTCAAAATCTCGAGTTCGAATTTTTTGACGATTACAATATTTTCTCTTTGTACACTTCGTACACGAGAAAGTAAAAAATGGTTTAATAGACATGAGAGCTCCGGAAAGGAGGCAAATAATTTCATATTACTGCCTCCTCCCCTTTTCCTGAATAATAACATTAAGACCAGTGGCGCTTAGAACGTTTCTGACTTCTGATTACAGCTGCTAGCGAGATAAGTTTTTCTAAAGTGAAACCTATCAGAACCTATTTCTGATCCACCATCACCCCGGAGCGATTGGTTGGCTTAGTAATCATGGAACTTAGAATAATTCTGAACGGAATTTCCAGAACACTGAAATTGGTCAAATAATGAAACATTTTGCTGATAAAAAAGACAGAAAAAGTGAATTTTTAGACAGAATTTATAATACTGTCATATATTTTTTAAAAAGATTTGTTGAATATTCTATTTTAGTTTCAGTAAAATCACTATATTATCTTAAAAAATATCTGAAGTTTAAAATTATTACCATAATATTATTAAGTCATATTCGCAGGCAATACATGCATATTTCTAAGTAAAAGCTTGTTTGATAATTAGAATACAGACATTATAGATTTTAACTCTTTAATTCCGAGGAGACTTTTTTCTTCTAGCATCTATAAAACCGGACACTTTCGGGAGGATGCGACATGAATCGAACTCTCCCAACATGGGTGGTCATTTACCCCCGCCCACCTCCTGCTGTAACCTTCCCTTAAGGCGCTCGGAAACGGGCTGCGGTTGGCATGGATAATTGGACCTCCTACTGCGCTTATCTCCGAAGAGATCTCAGAACCTCCCCTCCCCTCAAAAGAACCCAACCGCCTCAAACCGGCTTTCGTCGCTGCTAAGGGGAAATTTTTAGACCGCCCGAGACCGCCTCGCTCGGTGTGAGAGGGTTAAAAATTTCATTGGTTGAGAGTGGGCGCCATATTCTTGCCTTGCCCTGTTGCTAAAGTTAAATCGGGCAGCTTTCGGTGTCATCTAATAAGACAGTACAAAAAACTACATTGCTAAGGTTTTAATATAAGTCCGTGCAATACGTTACATAAAATACTGACCGATGTCAATTAAGCTTTATGTATATGTTACCGTTAAAGTATGAAATCCGTTATTTCATAGAATACCTAGTTAATCCATGAAATAACTGATCGTGTCCGTTAAAGTGTAAAACTCTCTTGTATTTCATGGTTTAACTAGTTATTTCATAGAATAACGATCTGCAGCCCGTTAAAGTGTTAAATAATCTATATCATATATCTCGCGCGAATTAAAATCAAAGAAGTAACGGATGTAGAAATATCGCTCCGGTCGGTTGCTACAGCTCAAAGTTTAGGTACTGGTCAGGGATTTAAAAAATGTTCGTGTAAAACCCAGTGTGTCAACAAAAAATGTTTTTGTTTCAGAAATAATGTTCTTTGTAATTCCAAGTGTCATTTTAGTAATCCTTGTTCTAACAAATGATTTTACTGTACGTTTCCATAAATACCATTTATACGCTGCATAAATTAGATAAATTGCTTCTTTTTCATTTTAATTGTCTATCATTAGTTTAATTTCATTTTAGATAAATTGTTTATTTTACACTTTAACTGTCTCTCATTAGTTAATTTATAGAATACCTAGTTATTTCATAGAATAACTAGTTAAAGTGTCAAATTAATAACATATTACACACTTTAACGGACACGATCAGTTATTTCATGGAATAACTAGGTATTCTATGAAATAACTGCATTATATACTTTAACGGTAACATATATAAGGAGTAGATTTATTTGTGACAAGCATTCGAAATAAATGTTTGCGAATGGACATTTTTCATCATTCATAGCCTTCCTTATTGCCCTTTCTCATCACTGAGCCCCAATTTAGAAATAATACATATCTTGCAGTCTTTTAATATCAAATCTCATCAATAAAGTTCATATTTTAAATAAAATAATTAACGTGAAATTCTTTAAAAGAAACTTCCGCAAAAAAAATTCCAAATGGAGAGAGAAAAATAAATTGAGAATTTAAGAAAGATCTTTGGATTGCAGATTTCTTTCCATTCTTTTACTATTTAGCTTAGTTACCATGGTCACGGGCGAGCGGAGAGCAGAGCTGATTACAAGGTGTCGAATACAAAGTTAGAAAGATGCGAAGCTCTGTTGGGAAACAAACTCTTCTTAATTAAGAATTGCGGAACAGTCTTGCCTTTATTTCTCGTGAAGGGCCCGGGGCTCTGTTTCCACGTTCTTTCCTCAAGTGCAAATGGGGAAATTGTTTCCTCTTTTTCTTTCCACTAATTGTTGAATAAGAAGCCTTTAAACGAATAAAAAGTAATTATAATCTGCGAGAAATGAGCTCGATATTTTGGAGAAAGTATTCAATTGAAAATTATTCTTAAATTTAAGGACTTTCAGTTTATAGTTGTTGTGCAATGGGAATTAAAAGTCTGTTCACGGCACGTTTGAGAGAATACATATCTAATTTTTTCTTCTTTATTTATCCATAGTCTAACTTAGTTAATGATAGATTTTATGCCCCTTTATTTAAATGATGATCCTAGTTTAATTAGTTATGATAGCACAAATGGTTTGATTACTTATTTAGTTATCGAATGAGTGTGTTGAGATTTGAAAAGACTATTCGTTCTCCTTTCTCCAAAAAAAATCTTTTGTTCATCGAATTTTTCATTTATTATAAACACAGCGTTTTCAAGTTTTTTGCCATAATCAATAAAAAAATGAATCTATTTTATTACTAAATCTGATAACAGTGCACCTGCTTTCTCTTCTTTTAGTATTATTATATATATTTTTAATAAAATGCGATTTTTTCAGCACAGTGTGTTCATTTCTTTAGTTATTGTAACCCAGAGAGTGTGTGAAAATTCACTTTAATTAAAATGACGATTCAATTTAATTTGAATGACAATTCAAAATGTGATTTGTCCTTCGTGAATCATCGCATCAAGTGAAACTTCGTAATTGAGATGTAGTTACTATGAGCTCTGTGAAAGAAATATGGTACGAATTCATACTGGTAAACTCTAATCAGATATGTTAAATACAGGATGGCCCAGAGGGAGATGATTGAAACGAATCGGAATTTTGAAACAAATAAGAGTGATGAAAATATTTTAATAATATATATTGAAATTACATACTAGGCTATTATTGATAAAAGGGTTCGAAGTGACCACCTTCTTTAACAAGGACAACAGTCAGGCGGTTCTGGAAGCCATCCATCACGCGTGTGGACTACAGTGTTTCTGTCCGGCCAGTTCTTGTTCTGAAACTCCTCTGTCATGCCCGTTGCACTGCCTTAACATTTTCATGGTATTTCGAGCACAAAGACACACGAGCTCAATAAACACTCGAATATCTGTTGAATATTTATTTATTTTAGCTTGTGACAATCACATCTGAAGAACATACTTAAACTCACCGCTCGCAAACGAAATACACACCTATACAATTGTCCGCTCTAATGATCGTGCGCACTAAATTTGGTCTCACTTTCTCGCAGCTAGCGCCATCTATTAGATTGTTTTTCAAACATCCCCCTTTGAGCCATCCTGCGTGTTGTTACGAACTTGTAATATCAGTCTTAAGGTTGGAAAGAGACATTTACAGAGGTTTAATTGGATACCGAGAGGTCTAGCCAGTACCTCCTGACCTTCGTGACAAATTTGATGACTTTGGCGACAAAATGAAGATCCTCGAAAATACTAGAATTATCGTCCTATCTCTATTAGGAACGGAAACATAGAGATTTTTCTAGATGATTCCATGTGACATCATGCCCGTCGGAAAAGCTATAAATATCCGTAGGTGCTGAGACAAGTGTGTGTACTTTAGTGTGTTTTAGAAATCTCTTTGGAGTCTGCTCGCAGTGCGAATTGGTCAGCTGCTAGATGCTGAGTGCTATTGTTAGTGCTGTTTCTGTTATTTTTGGTGACTTTCTGTCTGCTTGTGCTGATAATTCGTACGAATACTGTTTCTCTTGTCCTATATGCTTAGTGTTTTCTCAAATATTCTCCATTATCCTGCTTGTTGGACTGTTTCCGACGTACTCCCATAGGACAATTTTCGTATCAATATTCTATGCCTATACAGGGTGTCCGCACACATCGTGGTCCAATAGCTAATTTCTAAAAAGTTAGAGATAGACATATAGTTCCAATTGGAAAAAAATCTTTAAATAAAGGGAAGAATTATATTATTATATTTAATTGTTTTTGAGTCACTAAATATATTTCTGAAAAAGTTACGAATTCTAACTTTTTATACGGTCCCTCGGTTCTATCAGTCATATTTAGTAAATATTCTCGGCACTCTAACAATTTAAACAAAAAAGTCCCACTCTTTTGCGACTAAAACTGACCGAGTTAGGGAGCTTTGAATTTCTTGATTTTTAACCAATCGGCGGCCTCGTCGAGCAAGTGTTACGCATTGATTGGTGGATCGTCTTCAAGACGGCTATTGAAATGGTATAAATGGTTTAAGTCAGAGATATTCAAAACTCCATAACTCGGTCTGTTTTAGTCGCAAAAGAGTGGGACATTTTTTTTAAAAAATGTTAGAGTGTCAAGAATAGTTTATTAAATATGACTGATAGGACCGGGGGACGGTATAAAAAGTGAAAATGCGTATTTTTTCAGACATATATTTGTTCACTCAAAAAACAAATATTATAATTATTCCCTTCATTTAAAGCATTTGTCCAATTGAAACTATTTGTCTATCTCTAACTCTAGAAATTAGCTATTGGACCACGATAAGCGTGGAGACCCTGTAGAATATGAAAGATAGATACAAAGAAACTACATGATTTTATAATAACAAGTGAGAGAAATGCATAACTTAAATCATTTACGAAGTAATTTCTGAAACAAAATGTAGAGTATTTTTCCTTTGTCTTCCTCGTTTACTTAGACAAAATGGTCATGTCTTGTGCTTATCTTCATTACATAGGAGAAAATATCGAGTATGCATTTAGGACCTCTTCCCAATGGTCAGTCGGGTTCACCATTATAGTTCGAGTGCCTATATATTTTGGAACAGTATTACAGTACTTGACAATTTAATTTTATATTCCAATGTATGTCTTGGAGGAAAATCAAAAGACTACATGCAGTTAGATAATAGGTGACGCGCAGTTAATTTCGTTCTGCAGCTGACATCACGTGGTATTATCTCATTAAAGAGTTAATGCTTCATTTTGAAATTAATTTTATATGCTAAAGTCAAAAATGTATTTGAGATGGCTCGAGTGTCACCGCGCTTGCCTACTGTCCGCTTGGTCAGGTTTCTTTTTTGTCCCATGTCCATTCAACCGGTTTAGTTGCCGTAATGGCATCAGGCACTGGGGCA
>BGPR01043531.1:1369-12913 GCA_013235015.1 Araneus ventricosus | reverse complement strand
AATTAATAACCTAAAAGAAATTGCCCAACAACGATCACTGAGAGCACGAGATGCGAACTATTTAATGATAGAAAGCAAATCAGAAATTAAAAAAAAAAAAAATACAATTTTTAGTTTTGTCTTCGAATTAGCTATAATAAATTAGAATTATAGAAAATTTTAAATTATTAATTAATTATTATTTAAAATTTTATTATTATTTTAAAGCCAAGTTAATAAGAAATTCAGGTAACCATAGGAAAAATGCGATTTTCCGGAGAATTCGAATTATAAAGGTTCGAATTAGCAAATTCCACTATATAAATCAAATACAATCAAATGAATGCTTTGGATCGTGAATAATGCGGCCTGCGAAAAAACTTTCCGAACGCAAGACGTTTCGAGCGTCGAGAACTGCGTCTCGAGTTACATGCACGCAAGATGTATAAAATCAGCATTATTAACATGCCAATAAGGAATTGACCTATAGTTATGATGAGAAGATGTAACCCCGTCCCCTACGACAGCACCATATTTATAAGGTGACCAACCGTCCTCCTTTGTAAGCTCTGTCCTTTCTCGAAAAGTGTACAATAAATGATGTCACAAATGTTTTTATTATGCATTTATCATATTATAGTGTATTCTGTATTATATTTGCAGTGCATTAAACGTTTCTTTTATTTATGATATTGTTTAGCTTCAATTTATTCGTGTCGTCGTTTTGTTGGAGGTTAGTCGGTCACCTTAATATTTAAATAATTTCAAAATTTCACTGTCACCTTATCGACTTCAGGCTAATTTTAATTCCAAATGAGAGGCGCCATCTGGTAGTGAATTTCAGAAAAAAATGGCAAGATTCCAGAATATTTAAAATAATGAATTATGAGATGTCTTACAGACAAAGAAGTACAAAATAATAAATTTAAAAAAAGTTTTTTTGGAAACAAGCTTTTGCTAATGCACTAAAAAGTAGATTTGTGTGTGTGTGTGAAAAATATGGCGGTCAAAACAAAATCGTAAAAGTGTGAGGCGCTGAAAACAATACAATAAGGGAATTAAGCCACAATGAAGAAAATTCCTAAACATTCATTGAGAATTAAAAATATATTATAAATGTGATTAATTTTCCCAATTTACTTTTGTTTTGGTTTTTTACTTACCAATTTAAGTATTTCTATCAACGCTTCATGCTTTTATAATTTTGCTTTTACCTCCATATTTTTGATAAAAAAATATTATATTCTACTTTTTAGTGCACTGATAAAAGTATACTTTTAAGAACTTCTTTATTTTCATTATTTTTTTTAACTATTAAGTTAAAAGTAAAAAACGCGATATTTTGGGGCATTTTCTTCAAAAGCGGGGCGAATCCATGATGTTTTAGCAATCAATTCAAAAGACCGGAAGTTGGGACTGCTCCGGAAAATCCCTAACAACTGGTCACTTCACGTAAAGCTAAATTAAGGATTTGTGTATATTTTATCCGCCTAGTGCTATGTTAATATTTTTCTGTGATACATTTATTGCTTTCCATTGATTTTTGTTAAGATTATTAGAACTTCTATTTTGAAAGATTTTATAAATTCTTCTAAGGTTTACGAACCGATTAATCTATTTTGTATTACGAGGATGGATAAAAAAAACGATTACAAGGGTAATAAAAAATTATTTATTAACAATAGACAAAAAATACAAAAGGGAATTATGAGGCATGCTTTCCGATCACTTTTCCACATTAAACCAAATCTATTTAGGCATTTATTTTAACCCAGGGCCAACTTGTTTAACCCGGCTTGATAGAAATCACGTCCCATTGAGCCAGTTCTGGGCAACTGTTTTCACATCACTTTCTGAAGATAACTCTGTTCAGATAAGTGTTTGGAACCCAAATTGGGTGCCATATCTGGGCTACATGGGTAGGGGCTCCAGAATTCCCTTGAGTTTTGCGAGCAGTATGGGTATTTTCATGCAGGAGGATGACACCATCACTCAAGCCAGGGTATTTGCGTCTGATGGCTTCACGATGGCCCAGTGACTACTTCCTGTTTCCGAAACTGAAGGAACACTCATCTGAAACAAGGCTCTCTTCAAACAGAGATGTGAAAACAGCTGCCAAGAACTGGTTCAATGGGCAGGGACGTGATTTCTAAGAAGCCGGGTTAAACAATTTATTGCTGCGTTAAAATAAATGCCTAAATAGATTTGGTGATTATGTGGAAAAGGGATCGGCAAGTATTCCTCTTAATTCTCTTTTGTATTTTCTGTCTAATGTTAATAAATAATTTTTTATTACCCATGTAAGCTTTCTTTTTGGATCTATCCTCGTAATTTCAATGGGAAAAATCATTACGTTATGTGAACTAACTTCAGGAATGAATTCATTTCTCGAATTCTGGTTTATTTGCACTCCTATTATGATGGCTAAGACATTATATAAAAAGAGATATTGTGCAAAAGTATGCATTATGATATTTCTTTGCTTTTTTTCAGGATATTACATGTAGACATTGCTACAAGAAGGATTGATTGACGGAATTCTGGCTTGCTTCATAACTTCCTGTCTCTAATCTCTGAACGAAATTAATGCTTGTAGTTCCTTTTAAAGTTGGATTATATTTCTTTTGAAAATAAATGTCTGCTTTCAAATGGCATTTAGAAGTCTTGTTTCTTTATTGTTTGAAATAATGCAGATCTTAATAATAATACACCGACTTCTGTAACCCCAACTTACGCGAATTCGCAGTTAAGTGGTTTCTTATTTCCTGTTCGACTTTGAATACTTCTCATTTAGAATATCATATAAAATTCTGACATAAAAACAAATAACAGAAATAAAAAAAAAATTGTTTCCGTTCATTTTCGAAAGTGAACCTGTTACACCAGCAGAAGCTGATCAAGTCGCTCATGCAATTCAGTGGTGCGCAAACCAAGAGTCGCGACTTTGGGGGCCGCGAGAACATTTTTGCAGGTCGTTAAATTCAAAGAAATTTCTTTGAAAATAAATAAATATATATATATAAGGTTTTTCTCCAAAAACTGTGGCTTCGACCCTTTTTCGGTCGTGACAAAATTTTACACAAAGTGAGGGCGTCAGAAATGAAAAAAGTTTGCGCATCATTGATGTAATAGAAGTCGTCAATCTTGTCAGGAAATTACATTTGGAAGTTGATAGTAATGAGGTGATGGATTCCCATAAAAAAGAGCTGACAGTCGATGAGTTTGCAGAGATGCTTCAGCAATTAGCTTTTTCTTAAGCCAATACCTCAGATCCAGCTCCACCAGAGAAGCAAATAACAACTGCAAATGTGACAGAAGGTCTCGTATCAATTGGAAAAAGGTTAAAAAGTTTGGAGATAACAGATTAACGAGGAACATATTCTAACTATAAGACAAGGTGCAAAAGTTATTAGCTTGTTATGAAGAAATTTTGAGTGAGACAAAGACGTTGAGTTGTCAGACGAGTTTGTTAGATTTTATGAAGTTATCGACATCTAAATAACTCAGTTTTGTGTAACACTTTTATTTCAACATGAATTATTTTGTATATGCATGTACTGAAATTCGATTATATATTATCTACCTCTCTTTAAACAGTTTAGCCAGGGATAGGGAACCTGCTGTCTTAAGGCCGCATGTGATTTTCTTGTGGTTCTTATGCGGTCTTACCAGGTGTTTTTTTTTGTTTGTTTTAGACCCACACCGACCGGCCTACCCAATCAGATGTAAGGCTACAACGGTCGGTGGGGAGGCAACAAGTTAAATTTATATTTACATACTATGCCCTGAACAGGAGCAGTGAATTAAAACAGAGCTGAGTGATAAAGCACAGTTGTTCACCCACACAAGTGGAGAGAAGGATTGGTTATGCTCAACCCACATAGTGTGGGAAGTACTTAATTACAATGCAAAGGTTCTAATTTTATATATAAAACTACAAGTAAAAACATTAATTACTACATACATAAAATGCCTAAAGTCTATTAGGGCAAAGAAGTAGAATGGATAATAGTATAAAAGCAAATGCAATAACCAAGAATAATATACATTAACAAATAATAATAAAAAAAGTAAGTGGTTAAGTGAATTTATTTTCACTTTTTTTCTTTCTCTGAAAGGAAGGAAACCTAAATTTTAGTAATTGCAAAATTAAAATGAAGCTAAAAATGGATAATTAGAAAACAAAGCAAATGTCCATTATCGCATTATAAAAAATATCAAATCGAAACTGAGAGAACATATTTCACTATAAAAAATGTATCAAATGAAATAAAAGTCATTTCATTAAGTGAACTTGAGTTGGGAAACATGTTTAAAAATGTGTATTTCATCAAACTGCAGATGAGTGAAATTCGACTTTGGAGTTTAATGTAGTTGAATGTTGTTTCAATGAAAGCAAGCTTTGTTAGCCATAGATTGAACAATGGAAAAAGATTTGATTAAATGATTTGATGACACAATGAAAATAGTTTGATTTTCATAATGGGAGATCTCATTATTATGGGAGAAAATTAGGAGTACTAAAATATAAGACAAGAATTAAACCTTTTTTTTAAATTTCCCATTTCGACACCACTTGTATCAAGCTTTACAACAAAGGGTGTAAAGCTCGACATGAGTCAGAGGGATGAAAAATTTCAGAAAATATATGCTACACCCATCTTGGGTGGAAGATAAATTATAAAATATATGAACATAGAAACATAAATCTATAATAGAATTGTCCAGAGATGTCCCTGATGTTAGGTGGAGCTTAAAATAAGCCTACCCCTTTTGTCTGCGTCATTATTGAACCAGCGAATCAGATGACTACATAAGAATATTAACTAAGCTTTCAACAATGAAAGAGAAATACACAATTAAATATTTGTTTAAACAATCAAAAGTATTGTTGTAAATTATGCCGAAGAATATTTTAAAAAATTTATTAAAATTAGAGAAAAAATTCTAAAGCAACTTAATTTATATCGTTAAAAAGGTAATTTTTGTACTTTTTTTCATTTATTTTTTAAGCTCTCTGCCAATGCGCATGAAATTTTGTATTACATGTTTCTTGACTAAAGCTGTTAAAATCAATTCTTAGATATGGTTTTCCGGCTAAAAGCCGTCTTGGACGGTAACAAACCTTCTAGTATATAATAATAAATAAATAAACATAAACGTATAATAAAATATAAAATAATAAAAAGGAAAAAAATTGTGAAGAATAAAAATAATATAATAAAAATAAATTAAAGATATTCACATAAATATTGAGGGCGGTTCAGAAAGTAAGGTAACAAGACCCTGAGAGAAAAGGTTTAATTCTTGAATTCAAAGGGATACACAAAGGTAGAAAGGCACTGATACATATTACTTTCCCATATAATCACCATGGTTGTAGAAGCATTTGTGTCATCGGTAAACCAATCTATCGAAATCGGCATAGTAGAAATCAGTTTCCAGGTCTCTGTGCCACTTAACGATAGCTTCCTGAACTTCGGCATCGGTTCTGAAATGGCGACCTGCCGTGTGCTTTTTCAACGGTCTGAATAGATGAAAATCACTTGGTGCGAGATCCGGGCTGTAGGGAGGGTGTTCCAATGTCTCTGTGGTGGACATTCTCAAGAGTTCTGCACACCTGCTTTCGTGAAAGAAAATCGTGTTTGCACACCTTTGTTCGTGATATTACACTCTCTCTGTAAACTTCGACTATTTGGCGAAGAATTTCAGATGGGGATGTTTTCTTTAAACGCAAAGACCTTATTACACTTCGCACATCAATTGCCGCTAATGTATCTTTCAACGCAGCCATCTTCTGAGATTTTGGAACACTACGGTACTACTAGCTCCATCTGCCGGTTTGTTGGAAAAATTCAATTTTTATTTCTTTTCAGATGTCTAAAACTAAGAGCTAAATTGTTAAATTTTGTCGTCTACCTTTATACTCCCAGGTACTTTTAGATGTCCATAAATATTTTGTCCCCTTAGTTTTTCAACCCAGTGGCCGCCACTGATAAAATACAAAAGTATATGTCACATAACCATAAGTGCTGCAAAGCACTTATATAGATATGTGATATTGCCTTTAAACAGCAGCCGGTTTTTTTCAGTCCGGACATGTCTGATCCATTGATAGAAAATGGAATGGCCCTTATTGAAAAGGATTATTGTAACCCACCAAACCAGAACAGGCATGAGCATTAGATATTGTATAAAAAACATTTTGTATTGTTTTATATCAAACTGTTAATTCCTTGGTACATCCAATTTAAAGATGTTAGATTTAATGACCATAATGCCATTCATCTACTTTGCATCGTGTAGTAGATGTAATCCCATTACTACTTCTACAAGACTTCTTCTACTTCATTCTCAATTACATAATCAACTATTCAAGACTTAGTAAGCAAGTCTCATTTCATATAAGTAATGTAAACAATCTGTTAGCCATAACTGAGCAGCCGCATTGTACGCCGAACCTTCTTGCTTTTTTTCCTCTCTCCAGGGTCAGCATCACATATAAATAAATAAGAATGTATATCAATAGATTCAAAAAAGTGCTGGCAATTACCTTTATAGGAAGGAATTTTATATAAAATGACAAAAATCAAAAGTTTCCAAGTAAAAAACCTTTTTTCATATATTTTCTTAAATTTTGAAAAAAATCAAACCATTAGGTTTAAAGTAAATATGAAGACCATTCTTGTCGCCCATTTAATAATAAACAAGACAAATAGAAGTTGAACTTGATTCAATCATTTATTACAGAGATAATGGCTGTTCTGTAGATACTGGAAAATCACCCGTCATCACATGACGGGTAAAAATTGCCTCTTCATTCGAGATTTCCCGTCAAATTTGACGTGTTTATATAGATATATATGCGTGAGAAATGTTTAACATTGATTGAACACAAATAAAATAAATATATGTTTTATGACAGGAAATTTTTTTATTTACATATTATTTACATATTTCTTAATTCAAAAACCTCTTGATAAAGAACATTCCGTGTGAAGTATTTTTCGTTGTTTAACAATTTTCCTTGTACTTTAGATGTCTTGTGTAAATTTTAACGTGATTGGGGTTCCTAGACCTTGAAAGTGCAACATGGAGCTGTCCATGTGAAGAGACAGGCTCATCGAAGTAAATTCCAACCTGATCGAAAGTTTGCCCCTGAAATTTGTTGATAGTCATCGCGTAAGCTGGAATTAAGGATAACTGGCCGCGCTTAAGGACGAATGGTAGATTCACGTCACTGAGAGCTAATTCAATTCTTTGTAAGAAAACAAAGCCGTCACGATTACATTCAGATACAATTTTCGCACTTATGAAATTTTCATGGAGACCAGTAATTAATAAGCTTTTGCCGTTACAAAGTCCTTGGTTGGGATTTAAGTTTCTGAGCAACATGACGATTACTCCTTTCTTAAGCATCAATGCGTGGGGTGGCATGCCTGATGGAGTTGAATCATGCAGAAATTCAGGTGGATACTTTTGCAGGTCGTTCTGATTTTCGGATATTATTGAATCGGCGCTGTAAAAGGCATGAGGCTCACCCTGTAGTTTTGCGATTATTGACCTATTCATTTCCAGTGACTTCTTGTTTGTTGGAGCTAAAATGACACGCTTTGCTAGTTGTTCGACTTCCATGTCGTTCAAGTTTTCGCTGTAAATGGCTTCAATCAGGTTTTCTTCTACTACCATTTGCTGAGGTATTTCGATGGAATCGCAAGGTAATCCTGAAATTTCAGGAAGATTGCCTGATCCGATGTTGAATAGCCACATGCTGTGCTCTGTTTGTCCATCGCAGTGAATATTTGTTGTGAGTGAACTTGCTGCAAAGCGGGCTTGATTTTATGCAACTTTCGATGACATCTGCTCGTGTACTTCTTGGAAAAACTGGAAGTGTCTGTCTGAAGTCGCCTCCGATTATTATAACTTCGTCTCCGAAAGGCTTATCGTTATTCACCAAATCTCGCAAAAGAGAGTCAAAACAACGAAGACCGTCTTTTGTGAGCATCGTAATTTCATCAATAATGATGAGCACTGCTTGACGCAGTTTATCTGCTTCCGGAGATGTTGGTCTCATTGATGAAACTGATGTGTCGAGAAGAGGAACTGGTAACTTAAATCCACTATGAACAATTCTTCCACATTTCAGCAGTGTTGCTGCTATGCCAGTTGTGGAGAATGGAAGTGCAATGTCTCCTTTACCCCGAATGGAAGAAAATAATATTCAATAGAGAAAAGTTTTGCCAGAACCTCCAGGGCCATCCAAAAAAAATATCTATCGTTTTCATTGCTGTTCCCAATAGCTCTGGTAATCGTCTCGAAGGCAGCTCGCTGTTCTCTATTCAGGGATGATATTCTTTGTTCGGCTTCCTCTCTTTCATCATCTTGATTGTAAGGCCGTACTTCAATGGCATTTCCAGTTGGCACGGGACCGATTGAAGCACATGACAATCCGTATTGTTCAAGGTTTGCATTGATGTCATGTAGTGCCAAGTTCCAAGAAGCTGCTTCGATGTTGTTGCGCAAATAATCGAGACACATACTGATCGAGTATTTGTTCCACAGCCCTATCACATTAGTCGGGTTACAGAAGCACAGAATAAAGGCGAAGGTCTGACGTAGTTGCTTTGGCATTTGATAGCTGGAAGCGTCGTGTAAGCAATGATCGAACTCTTCATCTGAATTCAGCAAGTGACGGTGAAACGCTGCTTGCTTGAAAGTGTCATAAATGACGTTGTCAACCGTTCGAAGAAACTTTAAGCTTGTAGCACCAGGAACATAAAGCAACAGCATGCGTAGGTAGAATCGTACAGCGTCTTTGACATTCACCACGCACATTCTCGCGACTATTTTGTTACCTCCTCTCTTTCGCCTTTTCCAGTTATTACGATCGTACACGTAATTGTATGGAATGTCAGTGTACAATAATGTTTGAGCATCAGGATCGCTTTGATTTAACTGGAACCATGACTCGAGCATCATTTGTCTTGATCTTGCAGCCTCCAAGGCCTCCTCTTCGTGGCCGTCCTTAAACGTGGCGCGTTTCTGGTTTGGGAGATGAACAGGCAGTCTCATCACTGCATGAGATCGGTCATGCGTGTGTTCCCAAGCAATCGCCACATTGCTTCAGGTGCACTGACATACCGTGCGTCAATGTAGTTTGCAATCTCATTGTATTGGACCTGCCCTGCAGTCAAAATCATGTTGGAGCAGTCAAATCCTTTGTAAATATATTTCACCGCACGCAGAGAGGTGCAAACTTCGACACTGATGTGCGCGTTATATTTCGGCAGCAGGTAAGGACTGTAAGGGGCAACGAATCTGTTATCCATTTCTCTTCCTCGCACAAATGCTGTGTCACCTGGGCGTCTGCGATACAAAGGGTAGCCACTCATGTTCATTGTAGTTTCAGTTCGAAATTCTCTGGGAAAAATTTTCTTGCATTGGCCCGCTTCCATGCAAGGTGCTCCAGGATTTTCAATGCCACAGGGGCCATGCATTAAGCATTTTGTTACAATTTCATGCATTCGCGGATTTTCAATCGATGATGGAATCTCAGCACACACACATTTATCTATATGCTCAGATGCTGAAAACTTATCATCCGACCGTAGAACAATTAAAATGTGTGCATGTGGCAATCTGCACTTTTGAAATTCTATTGTGTACACATGGGCTATTGATTTTCCTAATACGCCATGAACTGTCAGATCGTCCATGACTGATTTCAACTTTAAATTGAAAACTCGCACCAACAAATCGGGACGGTCAGTTGTGTATTCGGATGGTCGCAAGTTTTCCGTGATTTCTGGCCATTTTGGATTAGCCATAAACGTTATGAATAGGTTCGGTGCACCGTATTTGCCGAAGATGGACATTGCGTCCGCACACCGTTCTCTCATGCTTCGCGGTGATCCTTCAAATGATGAGGGCAGGATTACTGGAATTCCGGCTTTGACGACTGCGTTTTGAGCCGCGTTCTACAAATGGTCCGCAAGTCTATGCCAGAGCACAGTTCGTAACTGTTGTTGATGCGTTCTGATGAAATTCAGGTTATTTGCTTCTACCTGGAGGTAGGAACCGACAATCCATTGCTGCGTAAGTTTCCCCGCACTAATAATCGGATTGAAGTCGTCTCTCACAGCTGTTAACGCTGATTTGTACGAAGCATTTACTCTGCTTTGATTTCCTTGTGCTCCTTGGTAAGACTCATAACGCCAGTTGGGTTGCCAACCAGGTACGCCATAAGGAAACAAAATGGGATAAGCCATCGGATCTAAATTTGGACTGAGGATGTTGATATTAATAAATGGTTGCTGTGGATTTTCGGGATTCAATGGATACACGCGAATGTCCCTTTCGAATGGAGGTTCTCCATCGTTGTTGACAAAGACCATTGCTATCTCGTTGGCTGTCAGTGCATTGTACCTTCGCTGGTCTGAATGTCGATCGGGCCTAAAGACCATGTTCACGACGAGAACATCATCGCCTGCTTCGTTTGATCCTGCGATTACTCGCGATTCAACCTCTCGAAGCATGCGGTATGTGTTAGACAATCGATTGCGCTGTCTAAAGAAGCGATCGATTTCATCCAGGATTCGTATATTGCATTACTCATTAGCTGGATGATTTACTCGAATTTCAGTAGCCTGAGTACTATCGATCACGTAGAGTTGGGCATACTGAGGAGCTTGGCCATTCACTGATTGAATGTGACTGGCGCGAAGACATATCTGACCGTGAACTTTGAATACGTACGGTCCTCCACTGAAGAAATCAACTACTTTCGCTCCCATCGATACGAAAGAAACAACATTATTGTATGAGCGGATGTTATTGTGAAAATTTTTATAATCAGGATTGTTAGGATTCGTCAATAAGTCAAGAAGAAAATTAGGATAAAGAGCAAATCATTACCTAGTGCTTCTGAGGGTTTCTCTAATTTGATTTTCCCTTTGCGACAACAGCTGGTGAATTTGCCATCAGAAGGGCGTTCTGCAGCAAAGTTATTTCATTTGAAGAACTGGCAAATTATGTTCATGGGTCCGCAGTTGTCTTCTCAGCTTCTCAAACGTAAGTCAAAAGTTAAATTTCGAACGTTGCAGCAAAATATTAAAAAACGTTGTTGTCAAACGATGCCAAAAAATATCATCAAATTATATCATCCCGATTGAAATAAATAATTATCGTGGCGTCCAAACTATATCACGCGCATGATATACACTGACGTAATTTACTATTTTCTATTAAAAAAAGGAAATGAATTTGAAATATAGGATTAATATAATTTAAAATTCCTCGGGAACTATTGATCATGGCGAGATAAATTTTATATCAATCGGTAGCAAATTTTATTTCACTATTTTAGAGCTATTAAAGTTGAAATTAGAACGACAATTACTCTGTTAAATTTAAAATTACTGAAATTTAGGTTCTATAACAATGAAATAATGCTGTTTAACGTCTCGCAATGCTATACGCGAGTTTTATTGCTGGTGGCGTCAGAGCGTTACCGGAGGATTTGGCTTATTATATTAGTAATTGGCATTTTGAAACTTCTAGGGGGGG
>BGPR01043530.1:0-12913 GCA_013235015.1 Araneus ventricosus | reverse complement strand
ATAGAGTATTGACATTTTTAAAGTTTTAACTGATTAGTTGTGTGGGTTAGAATGGATTTGATTTTTATATTTAAAAAAAATGGGAAAAAATTGATTATTAATTCATTTTGTGTGTGTGTTGTTCGATTTTTGATTCGATACAATTTGTATGTGTCTGTTTTGAGTATGGGTTTTGAGTTGGCATTTTTTTTTGTATTTGCGCTGCATCTCACATATTGTATTTTATGGGTGGAATGCCATTGGTAATTAAAATTAGGAATGCATTGTTTGTTTCTGCAAGGCCATGGTAATTTTTTATTAGTAAACAAGTTTCATTCCATATGCTGTTATTTGTATTGTCTCCTTAGCTGGGTGAGCCCTTGTAATATGAAACGTTTTTATATGTTTATATGTATTTAATTTCCACCCATTCTGCTGGGTGTAGTATGTATATGTAAGAAATTTTTTTTAATAAATGCGAGTGGGGCTTGCGTCCTCCTGCTGTTGCTGGTCGGTTCTCTTCCCCTCCGGCTCTTTAATGAAACCCAGCAGGGTAGGCTGGGTCAGGATGGATTGTGTTGCACCACACCAGCGAGCGGACATTTGGCCCTCTATGTATGATTTAGCGTGCAACGGGCCCAATACACGACGGATCTTCAGTGGAATCGGATTTCGAACCTGGAACCCTCCGAGGCCTAGGCCACCGCGGCTTCTCAAGCAGTGAGAGTGGTGTCCCCTAGACTTTCTAATACATGCCCTAACAAAGGTGCCATCCCCTCATCCGTATAAAAATTCCGCACCTTCGGCAATGCCAGGACCGACACGAGTGCCCTGATTTACATTGCCCTCGTAGCCCGCTGCAAGACAAAAGGTCGACAATATAAGCAGGAATAAAATACGCCAAACGGACGCCAATATATAACTTGGCGCGTTTTGTGCATTATAGCATGCTGAAAAAATCGAATATGCCTTTTGTACGTCTTTTGTTCCCGACTGATTGAAATCAAAATTAGACACAGATCTACAATTAGGGTTAGAAGATCTGTTAGGCACAGGAAGCGAGTTTGCCAATATCACTTGTTAGTCTCGTAAAGTAGAGACAGGTAGCTTGAGTAACACTAGTTATGAAGAGCTTCTGGATAATAAGCTAAAAGCGTCCTGGCTTTGTAGTGGAATTTCTACGAGATAGAGCGTTTCTTAGTGTTTTCAGAAATGACGAATCGTATAAGTTAAGAGAGACATTTAATTAGACGAACACATTTAAGAACATATTTACAGATCACATTTCCATTTAACAAGGTTGATACTTGTCCTACATCTTATAGGTACAGTACCAGCAACAGCTTACATGGCACTGAAGTCTCTCCGAGAAGAGAATGCTTAGAGGACCTACAGACCGTACCCAGATGACATAGTAGAGACAAGTATATATACTCTGCTAATAATCAGTAGATCTACATATCAGCTGCGGGAATCAAATAGATAACGTCATACGATTCCGATTAAATAGCTGTTAATATGGATGTCAAGTGAAGTGACTAGCTCAAAGAAATGACGTAAAAATCTTAAAGAAAGAATGCTTCGAATCTTAGATTAAAGGTACGAGAGACAATTTAGAAAAGATGCAAGCTTCGTAGCTTAAAATGCAGAATTTCCTAACAAGATCACATACTAAATTTCATTTATCTAAGTCATTGCTTTATCGTGCCATCATTCATTGCGTTATCGTCAGGAGTTAACGTGGTCACAAGCATGTGGATACAGAGACCGACAGACAGTCAACGCGTTCGCGAATTTGATCTAAAATTTGATACGGATCTACAATTTTGAGGATAAAAACAGTGTACCAAATGTATCCGTCTAGATATTTAAGATATTGAATTATAGTGTTCACATGAACACGGGCAGACTTGCCGTGGGCGGATTTCTTCGAAAATAAGATAGAAATATACAAACTTGGATTAAAGACCACATATTAAATTTAATCGGGCTAGCGCATACCGTTTTTCAGTTAACAACGCAATCGAAATTAGGAATGTCGACTGCGCCTGCGTTGGTATGACGTACTTCCGTCTCGTGACGGTCGGCTTTTTATGCTAACTCCCCATCCCGAAAACTTCCGTTAAGAAGCTTCGCTTAAAAAAACATTCTGCAGGGCAGACGTTAAACCTGGAGTTAATAAGTTTGGCAAAGTTTAGTGTTAAGTTCAAAAGTGAAATTCTTGCTGGAGGCGTTGCAATTTACCTTAACAAAAGTGAAACTACTAATATTTTAACCCCAAAATCTACGAATATTATCGGCTAATACGGAGGATTTAAATGCTCGAGTTTTGCGTATTTCCAAGCTTTTTAAAAGGGATTTCGGACAGGCGGATTTCAACTCGCAACCTTTCGACTCATAGAGGAGCGCTATACCACTGCGCCAAGCACTGTCGAGTTTTACTTTTTGGAGACATATATGTAAACTGGAGAAAGGTGTTGGCTGATGATTTTAATGTTAATTTTGCGGATTAAAAATCAGAGCCCCTTGTAAAATTCCTTTCTGATGAGTTTAATTTAACTATAAACAGTAATCCAGCAGTATCGGCGACAAAACTATCACAAACCAATAGTTTCCTTGACAGAATATGATGATTAGATTAGATTTTTTTGTTTCAATATACAGATTAATAAATATGTAAATAAATGTTTTTTTAACAACTGCTTGTATGCCTTATAATTTTTTTAATCTGTGTTAATCATAAATGAGTTTATATATATTTTGTATTTATTATGATTATTTTAAATACATAATTATAGAATTTTTAAATGTTTTGCTTCATATGGGGAGGGAAGTGAAAGAAAGAGAGACAGAGAGAGAGAGACAGAGGGAGAGAGATAGAGAGAGAGAGATAGAGAGAGTGTGATTCTACCATTATACATTTAGTTTCATACAAAAGCGTAAGAAGCTTCGCTTTTGTCGTGCGTCCACTCACCGGCACACCCGCTCTTTTTACTTTCTCGTATACGAAGTATACAAAGAGAAAGTATTGTAATCGTCAAAAAATTCGAACTCAACATTTTGACGAATCTCCACGTTTTAGACCTCCCTCAGTCCGAAAAACACAATTTGGGAATCATGTCTGTGTGTCTGTGAACACGATAACTCGAAAACTATTAGAGCTACAGGGATGAAATTTATTTGGTATATGGTCTTTAAACATAATTTGTAGGTTTCTATCAAAGTTTGGACAAAATCCGTCAACGGGAAGTCTGTCTGTATGTATGTTCGAGGTCATGCGAACGCTATAACTCAAAAACTTGAAAAGCCAGATGGATACAATTTTATACAC
The DNA here is from genome assembly GCA_013235015.1 of Araneus ventricosus. Lineage (NCBI taxonomy): Eukaryota > Metazoa > Arthropoda > Arachnida > Araneae > Araneidae > Araneus > Araneus ventricosus. The sequence continues at coordinate 9,603 of BGPR01043530.1, read as the reverse complement.
AGTTTTATCGTCATGAATGTAGGTCCGTATAAAATTTTGGGCCAAATCCGTCGAAGGGTTGACTGTCTGTCGGTCCGTATAATTTACTTTTGAAGAGAATCCGTTATCTCCACGCGCATGCGTACTGGAAGAATGGAGAGGAATTTCATTACGGAGCAGCGAATTACGTCAGTTTGTCCTTGAGCCGGTAAGAGAGGAAAATCGTTACGCATCTCTTTGAATTTCATTCTTTGCCTAGATATTTTTCAATCACTATAACGAAAAACCTTCTGATAGTCATTGGATTCTGGGTAACAATAGGTTCAAATTTTTTTAGCCACGCGAGGAAAGGGGAAACGGCACCTTTTGGGAGCAGTATACGAGAAAGTTTAGGGGAGAACACTCCCGCTGGTTTAATTTGCATCATGCATGTTGCCTGATGTTTGTGACAGATAGTATTCAGCCTCTAAACATTTTCCAGTTAAATAGTTAAGGTTTTAAATCACGTATTTCCGTAGCCGCTGACAGTCACAAACCTGCAAAGGAGAGGCGTTCGCTTTAAGCCCCAAAGGCGATTTCCGCCAACAAAGCGAATCCTTCATTAGCGAATCGGCAAGTTCTATTAGCTATTTTTCAATAAAACTGTCATCTCTCGCTATTAGCGTCTCTTCGCTTTCTCACTGAATTTCTCGAAACAAGTGCTCGGGAGCATTTTCAAAGATCTCCTCCCTCCCTCGTCCTTACAAAACTCCCTCCCGTCTTTAAAGAAGACTTTAATGACTCGTTTGTTTCAGTGGGTGCTGTTTCGAAATTCATTCCGCACGCACGCCTTATGCTCCAAGGACACTTTTAAGAAGCTTATTAGCTGAGGGGTCTTTGAGGGATGAAACACTACAAAGTCTGATTACCCAGGGCGATACAATGGTGAAGGAGAGGAATATTAGGCTGGGAAGGAGAATTTCAGACCCACCTCTCGAATGAGAAGATATTTTTATCATTACTCCTTGCCAACATCAATGGGTTTTTTATTTTCCAAACAGCGTTTCCTGCGTAAGCGATTTATTGACTTCGATGAGATAAGTTTGTTTCTATGTAAGCCCTGCGGATAAATTATAAAGAGGCGAAAATTAACTAACTCAACAATTCTTAAACGGTGTGCCTTAAGGCCGCCCAGAGATGCAGAACAGAACGCCGTCCCTTACCTCCGTACCCGTGACCAGACCGGTCACTGAACGGTTTGATGGGCAAGACACGGAAATTTTATTTAAGAAAAACAGAAAGAAGGAAATATATACACTACGTACAGTACAGGCATTTTCACTTTTACACTATAAGTTCGTAATAGTCTTCTTTTCTTTAGATGTTGAAATAGCTTTCTTTTATTTGAAGGGGGAATGTCCGGTGATTGAGCTACTTACTTCAGCTCGCTGGGAAGTTGAAGGCTAGGGAGGCCGGAAAAGATCGCTGTTTTCGCTCATGAATTTATAATCCCACGAATTTTCTGCCCGGAGACGAGGTTATTGGCGACCCTTTTCAGCCATTCTTGTTCGAAGTTTGGCGCTGGCTTCCTCATATGCCAAGACACTGTATAAATACACTCCGTGGCATAGTGAAGTGCCGTGCCAATTCCACCACAACTGCAGTAGTCGCTGTCAGACAGGTGAAACCTTTTGAGGCAGACAGGGAAAGGCCCATGTTGAGAGATGAAGATAACAATCCTCTCTAATCCAGTTAGTGGGACGAAGACTAACTGAGGGCATGATCGCAGTTTTTCGTTTTTTCACGAGGAATCACCTGATGCTGAGAGAATGGTTGTTGTTCCATTAAAGTGCAACAGTTGTTGTTGTCTGTTTTACTTTAGTGGCAATGGCGTAGGTAAGTGGCGCCTGGGTCATCATATGATGTTTTCGCTCCCTCCTCGTCATCATCAGTGGCTTAACTTGTGTAAACGGCGCACGGGGCCTTAACTTTTTTCCAACATAGCCCTTGACGCAGCATTCATAGGTGGCGACAGTCTAATAATATGATTTTTTACTTTCTCGTATACGAAGTATACAAAGAGAAAGTATTGTAATTGTCAAAAAATTCGAACTCCAGATTTTGACGAATCGCCACGTTTTAGACCTCCATGAGTCCGAAAAACACATTTTGGGAGTTATGTCTGTCTGTGTGTATGTGTGTGTGTGTGTGTCTGTCTGTGTGTATGTGTGTGTGTCTGTCTGTGAACAGGATAACTCCAAAACTATGAGAGCTACGGGGATGAAATTTGGTATGTGAACTTGACACATAATATGTAGGTTTCTATCAAATTGTGGACAAAATCCGTCAACGGTAAGTCTGTCTGTCTGTCTGTCCGAAGTCATGCGAAAACTATAACTCAAAAACTTGGATAGCTAGATGGATAAAATTTGGTACACAGTTTTATTATCATAAATGTAGGTCCGTATCAAATTTTGGGCCAAATCCGTCCAAAGGTGGACTGTCTGTCGGTCTGTATAAGCGCATCTCCAACGAGTCCGCTATCTGTACGCGCATGCGTACTTAACGCAATCTTCTGTGCACGATATTTATTGACTCCTGCTTAGCGCTTTTTTTCATCCGCTTCTCCATGCGCATGTGCACTTGGTAGCAATCTGTGCACGCGGAAGGATTGTCCTTGAGTCAAGAAAGAGTAGAAATCGGTATTCATTTAATCGGAACGCACCTCTTCGAATTTGATTTTTTACCTAAATATTTTCTGATAGTCATTGGATCCTGGGTTACAATTGGTTCGAATTTTTTTATCCACGCGGGGGGAGGGGAAACAGCACCTTTTTCGAGAAGTATACGAGAAAGTTTAGGGGAGACCACTCCCGCTGGTTTACCTCAGTGGTCGTCAGTGGCTTAGCAAGTATAAGTGACGTACGGAGCATGGTATTATTTAAAGGCCGCTCACCATATGCTGCTTTAAAAAGTGGCATGAACGCATTAATGTTTTTCCCCATGGTTCTCCCTAAAATTAAGGCCGGTGTTACCCACATTAGCGACAGGTGACACGTTCCCTTGCCACCAGTCGCTACGCCACTGTTTAGTGGTTCAGTCAAGTTGTTATTTTCCCATGATGCTTGTGTTTTCCATAACTGTTCTTATTGACTACGCTTTTCGTTGGTAATAAATACGATGAGAAAGGCCTAGAAAAAGATAGATAGCTATAAAATACGGCTTCCCTATTCAGAGCGAACTGCATTAATGTCTCAACAGTGTGATTTGATTTGGAAGCTCTGTTTGCCATGATGGTAAAATAAAACTCTTTATTTGTGCTCATCTATATATCTAAATTAAATTGGAAAACAATGAGACAGTTTCCCAGCCCCAATCACCAGACCTATTTCGACAATTTCTTATTCATATGGAAGCTTATGACGGCTAGATATGTCATTAAGCTTCACCTGCCTCCATTTTTGAGATGAAACGCAAAATAAAACTTCGGCAGAGTCCCTCATCCTCTACAACCGCCAAGTTGCAAGCATAGCCACAGGTAATTAATATTATGGGCGAACAACTGGTAGCCGAAGGCGGCTAGTCTATTTTAATTCAACCTCTAACTTAAAAGAATTAATCTGGATATTCATGATCACACTATTCCACTCCACGCGCCGCTCCCGGTCGTGAATGCGAAATTCCGATAAGAAATGGCGTGGTGTGGTCGAAAGTTTGGAAATACAAAACTTCGCTTGAAATCCGTTTGGACCGTCAGGGTATAAATGCTGAAATGCGACCGGTGATACGTGGGGGAGGGAGGGGGAAGCTCTCTCGCTCTAGGGGAAATCGGAGCTGGCGAAGTTCGTACTTTGAAGGAACTAGGTGAAGGTGGGGATCGGAGTGCCCGTAGGTGATGGTTTTGAGGTTTGTGCAGAGCGACGCGTCGATGACCAACCTAAATGGATGGGTTGAAAAATGGAATGGCATGGAGTGCCGCCACGCCATTTTCGTGGATTGGAGTGATCGCGAATCTCCAATTTAAAACACACCATAATGAGATATGAGAAAATCGATGAGAGAATACTTCCGCTGAGTTTTCAACAAGATGATGTTTGTAAGCTGGATATTAACAATATTAACAGTAAATTGAGACATGAGTGATGCAAAAATCGCCCAAAACACTGTCGAGGCAGACCGTAGGAGCTAAAAAAGCAACATTTGGAGAGTAGTTACTTCTTTGGTGGTAGATGCTCACTAAAAAAAAGTTTTTTCAAAATTTCTGATAGATTTCAAATTCATTAAAAATTAATCGGAATTTTAACGTTTTTCGTCAATAATTTCGGAGCATATTATTGAACAAAACCCACTTTTTACACGTTTAAAGTTCAAAAAATTAGGTTACAAAATTACCGTACAAATTGTTCTCTATTTTCAATAAAATTTAAAAAATATTTTTGAGTATATTTTACAAAAAATATTTTTCATTCTTTTAGTTAGTGTATTTGTTTTAATCAGGCACGTTGCTGTGACGTTAAATACATTCTTTGTGTGCGCGTTGTTGCTTCTATTACCTCTTGAGACCCCGCCTCCATTAATGAACACTTGTGTTTTATTTACCAAAAATATTGCTTTCCATTCATAGCCCTTAAATGTTTTGGATAATCCCATGCTGCCATCTATTAATTATATATAATTAATTTATTTATTAATTTTGTTAATTAATATGTTATAATTAAATTAAATATATCTAGGATAAGTATATAATATAGTACGGTTTTTGTGAAATTATACCTTTTAGGTCGAAAATTATACCTTTGGCTCTCAAGAGGATAAGTTAGAGTAAATTCTTTAAAAAATAATCCAAAGACAGACGATTCAATCCCAAAAAATTATTATATTACGATGTCTCGGATTAGAAGGGAGAACATCCTTTTTAAGTTTTTTTTTCATGTCTTCGCACCATTTAAAGATCCGTGTTGCACAAGTTGCGCATCATTGATATGAAGCTTAAGATCTTCCGCCTGTTGAGGAAGAGATGATGGATCGGTGTTTCCCCGGTAAACAATTCCATCCTCTCATCTGTTTTTGCTCCTCTCTTGTTCAGAGGTCAAGCGATGAAGAAGACGGATCAGCGGTCATCGTCACCGGAGTCCAGGTCTTGGGCATGAGGGGTGGTGCATAATTGAAGAGCAGCGTCTTTGTGTACGAAGATGGGAACAGGCGTTTGGACATCGAAATGCATGTCCTCATCCTGGGATCGAAATTCAATGGCACAGCTGATCAGAAGTAAACTAGCTCAATCTCTCTTTAGGTGCGCGTGCCGAGGCCATTTACATATCAATTATAATCGAGTGTTTTTCGTTGATGTCTTTGTTTAAATGCAGCATTTCCATAAACTTTGCAATTTGAATAACACATGCCTGCAAAAAAATACTTTTTGAAAATTGTTTCAGTTTTGATGACTGATTTTTATGTTGTTTTTGGTGCTGATTCTAAAAATGAAACCCATTTATTTCTATCACATAAGGATTTTTCACAAAGTGATTGCATATTTTGAAGGAAACAGTTGAAATCGCGAAATTTTGACATTTCATTTAAATTTTATTAATTCATAAATCCATATAAATTACATTTATAACCTAGTTCAAGTAATTGTTAAGTATAGGTATAAAGTTACATGTCCATATAGTGACGTTTTTTCTTCACCTCGAAAGTTCTTTTGTCACTTTTCCTCTTGTGAACTTTGCAGGGATTGTCTCTTTGTAGCATCCAGCAGTAGTCGGCTATCATGCTGAGATTCCACTTTCCTTAATATCGCCTCTTCATTTCCTTTATATCTTGGTGAAATCTTTCACCTTGTTCCTCACTAACTGCACCTAAATTTTCAGAAAAATAGTCCAAGTGCGAATCGAGAAAATGAACTTTTAAGCTCATACTACAGCCTAAAACCTTGAAATTTTTTATCATCTCTTCTACAATAGATTTGTAGTTTGGGTCCTTTTTGTTTCCAAGAAAGCTAGTAATAACTAGTTTGAAAGATTCCCAGGCTTTTCTTTCGTTTGTTTCCATTTTAGTCTCAAACTTTTCATCTTTCATCATTTTCCTGATGTCTGATCCTACCAGCACACCTTGCTTCAATTTTGCTTCGGATAAACCCAGGAACTGGTCACAAAGATATTTGAAGCATTCGCCTTCTTTTGGTAAAGCTTTGAGAAATTGTTTCATAAGACCTAATTTTATGTAAAGCGGTGGAAGTAACACTTTTTTGGCAAGCAGGAGAGGTATCCGGTTTCAACTGGTTGCTTCTGTCTTTAATATTGTGTTTAATAGGCAATTTGCCGATTCAGAGGAATATTCTGGATTGAAATAGTTTCTTCTTTCTTACTTGTTAGTTTAATCCACAAATTTACTATTTGAAGTCCATAAATATGTTTATCGAACTCGTATAAATATTACTTTTTTGGTCCGAAATATACTAAATTCGTAAAAAATAGATTGCGATTTCTGATGAAACTGTACGTGATGAAATTTTTTCCTTATTTTTCCAGTAATCAGCATCCAAAAAACAAAAAAAACACCACTTGCTTTACCGACAATTTTTTCATCGCTAACCTGTGTAATTATTATTAAAATACCTTTTAGAGCTACTTAAACACAAGGCAGACGTATCATTTTTGTAAGAACAAAATGAATCTCTTCTTAGCAGTCTCCGCCACCGGGGAGCACCACGAGTACGTGGATCAGAAGCCACTGGATAAATAAGTGGGTTCTCACTTCCCTGGTGGATATAGTTAGTAAGTGGTTTCCAGTTAGCCCATTTCGATGGCGACACGTACCTCCTTCGAAAGAAGTAGGTGATGACTATTAGGTCTCCGACCTCAGTATCGAACTGTCGTGGCGGTCATTCTTCAATCGACCCCGGGTGCCTAGGCAGAGCAAGGGTGACTCAATTTGCGCTCTTCTTAACTGTCTGATTTCTTCTTCCCCCCGAAATTAAATTTTGACCTTCTTGTGTAAGACATACATTGATAAAGTGCTATAATAGTCGAGGTTTGAATAAATCTCCATATTAATCTGAACATTCGAGGGGAGACTCTTCCAGGCCATTTGGAGTGCATCGACCCACACAGTTCCAATTTTCAACCCATCCATTTAGTTGGATGCTCCATGCAAATTTAATTATCTAGCGCTACTGTGCCTACCCCTCCTTCACATTCAAAACGGAACCTCCACTCCGCTTTCCGAGAGAGCCTCACTCCTCCTCCCCCATTTTGTGGTTTCCGCTTTTGTGAGACAACCTTGCTTCCCTTCCTCAGGGTCGTATTTCAATTTTATGGCCCACCGCGCCGAATGGAAAATCGGACTGGATGAAAATCCAAAATTTTCGACCACACTATGTTCACCACCGATTTCATCAGTTTTGCAGTCATCCACTGCACAAGAAGCTCCCTCCTATGCCAATGCTCTGAAGAGGGTCCCCCCTCACAAACGCAAGGCAAAAAATGTCTCCTTGGTCTTTGCGAAAAGTAAGGACACCTCCTCTGAGGAAGTGAAGGAGACTCTCCTAAAAGCGCTGGCCAGCAGCAAAATTAGAATAGGCATTAAAAACGTGAAGAAACTTGCCAAAGGGGGAGTGGCAATCGAATGCAACACCGCTAAGGGCACGGAAACTATCCTGAAAGAGATTAACTCTAATCAACAACTCAGTACTGCCTTTGAGGCAAAAGCTCCCACCAAGAGACTTCCGAGAGTGGTGATCTACGACGTGGACGAGGCAGTCTCTAAAGAAGATTTCATTGGAACTCTTGCAAACCAAAACGAAGGACTTAGAGAACAGGACTTTCGCTCCTGCTTTAAAATTAAAAGTAAGCAATCAGGGAAGTGTCATTGGGTGATAGAAGTACAACCAAAGACCTTTCACTCCCTACTCAGAAGAAAGAAGGTCTTCTTTGAGTGGAACAGGCTTTCTTTAAGAGAATTCTTACGCCCAACCCGCTGCTATAAATGCAACAGGGTTGGGCATATTAGCACTAATTGTCAACAAGCAGAATCCTTCCCGCAATGTGGTGAAGAGGGCCACAAGAAAGCTGAATGCACGAATGAGGCCAAGTGCATTAATTGTACAGAGGCCAACAACAAATACAAGTTAAACCATGACACTACCCACGCAGCGACCGACCCCAGTTGCCAAGCACTAGTACACGAAACAGATCAGCTTATTTCCAGGACCAACTATGGATGTTAATTCTTTTCAGGAACTGAAATTCGTTCAGGTGAACCTTCACCATTCAATCGCTGCTACAACTTCGTTGGTTGAAAGAGCAAAAGATCAAAAAATTAGTGTCGCCTGTGTACAGGAGATGTACCAAGTTGAGTCAAAACCGGTCGGAATTCCATCACACTGCAAACTCTTTGTCACGCAAAGAGAAAAGCTCAAGGCAGGAATTATTGTCTTCCACCCAGATCTGTCGGTCATGAAAGTCTTCACAGCTACAAACACAGTAGGGGTCTCTTTCCCATAGAGAGGCATGAATCTACTCCTAATTACAGTGTACTGCCCACCTAAAGAAGACCTGTATCACACACTCGCAGAACTTGAAACATGCCTCATGCTTCCTTATGATAGGGTCCTCCTTACGGGAGACTTTAACTCCAAGAGCCCAGTGTGGGGTAGTGATGTAGAGGATGAGAGAGGCAGACAACTCATGGAGTTTGTACTCTCAAAAGGCCTAGCGATTGTAAACGAAGAAGACACCATCCCAACATTCGATGGATCCCGAGGCAGGTCGTGGGTGGACATCACCATCAGTGACCCACTCCTTCTTGACAATATTTTCAAATGGAAGGTAGACTTAGAGCCGACCTGTAGCGACCACAACAGTATCTCGTTCTCACTGTACACAGGCAAAAAGACCAAACCAAGGAAGCACAGAAGGTTCAACCTGAAAAATATCAACATTCTTTCGCTGCGCTCATCCCTTCACTCAGATATTGGCAACAGGGTACTTGCTCATGCGACGGACCTTGACAGGGAAGTAGAGGACTATGTCACAAAGATCACCTCAGCATGTAAGAACAGCGTCCTAGTCCGTCAACCACTATCCAAAAAACAGAGATGGTGGGACAGGAATCTGGAAATCCTCCGCAGTCAAGTCAGGCGAGCCAAAAATAAAATGTACCAGGCAAGACTCCCAAACGATCGAAAATTTCTAAGACAGAAATTCAAAAAGATTGAGGGAGAATACAAATTCAAACTCCTGCAGGCCAAAAGAGAAGGATGGGCTGACACGTGTGAAGAAGTTACAACAGAGCAGCCTTTTGGCGTCCATTTCGATGTTGCAAAATGCCCAGATAGGAGACACCTGCACCTGAGTGCAGTAACGAAACAAGATGTCTCCCTGACATCGACAACGGAGGAAGCTCTACAAGTCCTTCTGGACTTTCACTTCCCTTCTGATCCCCATCAAGACAGCCCGTCCCACGCATCTATCCGTCAACAGAGTAAAATCCTGCCCTCCAGAGATAACGACCCTCCCTTCTCTCCACTTGAACTAGAGGCAGCCGTGAAGAACATACGGAGCAAAAAGGCACCAGGACCGGACGGACTCTTTGGGGACATTGTCAAGGAGGCTTTCCAAGCGAATAAAACCTACCTGCTGCACC
>BGPR01043528.1:0-12914 GCA_013235015.1 Araneus ventricosus | reverse complement strand
GCTAACGGATTTTCTATCGTAATAACTGCACCAGTGTGGCACATGAGAGTCGGTCATACGCACTCACTTTCAAAAGTAAAAGTTGTAAAATCATAGAAGGCGTAATTTTTCTGATAGGATTTGAAAGTGAGAATAGAAAAGAGAGAAAGGCAGAAGGTCAACCGTCAAGTTTTTCTGTAAACAAATTTTCAGCGTTTTAAATGATTGGTACCATTTTACCACATATTCTTTTTTCCAGGCCTACTGATTTACTGACCACGGGCTAATAACAAAAAATTAACAAAAACTTGGTCACTCCTCAAAAAAGTTCGCTATCCTAGTAACAACTACATAAGAAGCTGCATGAGACCGCATCGACAATGGATGACTGTGAGGATTGCAAAAGAATTACCATAAACTTCGCATGAGGAATATGAAAGCATGGAAAAAAATTAACAAACTACATAGGAAGCCAAAAACACCATCAAGGTGGATGACGTGATATGAGGTTCAAAAGAAAGTCCTAAACTCATACGAGAAAATGAAAAACTGATAAGGAAAAATATAACAAACTACATAGGAAGCTGCAAACACCATCACAGGTGGATGATGACGTAGTATATGAGTTCAAAGGAGTCATAAACTTCGCATACGAGAAAATGAAAAAACTGATAAGGAAAAATATAACAAACTACATGAGGAAGCTGCAAACACCGCATCACAGGTGGATGACGTAGTATATGAGGGATTCAAAAGGAGTCCATAAACTTTGCATGAGAAATGAAAAGCTGATAAGGAGAAATACAACAAACTACATAGAAACTGCAACACACATCACAGGTGGATGACGTATGAGGATTGCAAAAGAAGTCATAAACTTTGCATACGAGAAAATGAAAAGCTGACAAGGAGAAATACAACAAACTACATAGAAAACTATCTCACAGGTGGATGACGTTGTATATGAGGTTAAAAAGTCCATAAACTTCGCATACAGAAAATGAAAATGATAAGGAAAAATATAACAAACTACATAGGAAGCTGCAAAACACCGCATCACAGGTGGATGACGTAGTATTTGAGGATTGCAAAAGGAGTCCATAAACTTCGCATACGAGAAAAAAGCTGATAGGAAAAATAAACAAACTACATAGGAAGCTCGCATCTGGAGTGGATGACGTAGTATATGAGGATTGCAAAGGAGTCCATAAACTTGCATCGAGAAAATGAAAAGCTGAAAGGAATGCAACAAACTACATAGGAACTGCAATACACCCATCACAGGTGGATGACGTGTATATGAGGATTGCAAAGAGTCCCATAAACTTCGATACGAGAAAATGAAAAGCTGATAAGGAAAAATATATCTACATAAGGTGCAAAACCGCACATCACAGGTGGATGATGTGATATATGAGGATTGCAAAGGATCCATAAACTTGCATACAGAGAAATGAAAAGCTGAAAGGAATATAACAAACTACATAGAAGCTGCAAAACACCATCACAGGTGGATGACGTTATATATGAGGATTAAAAGATCCCATAAACTTCATATACGAGAAAATGAAAAGCTGATAAGGAAAATATAACAAACTACATAGAAGCTGCAAAACGCATCACAGGTGGATGACCGTAGTATATGAGGATTAAAAGAGTCCCATAAACTTCGCATACGAGAAAATGAAAACTGATAAGGAAAAAATTAACAAACTACATGGAAGCTGCAAGACACCGCATCGCAGGATGAACGTAGTATGAGGATTGCAAAAGAAGTCCATAAACTTCGATGTGAGAAAATGAAAACCGATAAGGAAAATATATAACACGCTACGTAGGAAGCTCAGCACACATCACAGGTGGATAACGATGTATATGAGGATTACAAAGGAGTCCCATAAACTTCGGATATGAGAAAATGAAAAAGCCGATAAGAAATTAGTAACACGCTACATGGAAGCTGCAAGAGACAACATCACAGGTGGATGACTTGTTTTGTGGGCTACAAAAAACACTCATAAGACATTATACGAGAAAACGAAAAGCTGACAACGAAAATGGTAACACTATTGAAACGCAAGCTACCGATCCAGATGTATGGAATAGTATGCGTGAACTATAAAAATTATACATAGATACGATAAAGTTAAAATTTGACAAAAAAATGTAACACATTACATGAAAATCTGCAACCCATCAAAGGTGGATGACGTCGTATGTGAGGATTGCAAAAGAACCGATAAACTTCGCATACGAGAAAATGAAAAGCTGACAAGGGAAAAATGGTAACATGCTACTAGGAAACTGCAAGTGACCGCATCGGAGTTGATGATTGTATTAGTGGGCTCAAAAGCAGCCTCATAAACTTATCATACGAGAAAGTGATAAACTGATAAGAAAAAATGTAAAACTACATAGGAAGTTGCAAGTGATCATTTTACAAGTGGAAGTCGAATAAAATGTGGTCTATAAAAAAGAGTCTCATAAACATCGAATACAGAGAAGTAAAGAGCTGATAAGGAAAATTTAACATACAACACAAAAGAGCTACAAGCGACCGCATCACAGATGGTTGGCGTAGTATGCTTGGGTTGAGAAAAAAGAACTCCATAAACTTCACATGCAAGAAAGGAAAAGAGAAAACCGAAAAGCCTTCCTCTAACAAAGTCTCACTTACCAGAACCTTCATTCCGTTTCTGGATTCAGATCTGAGCTGAAACAGGAAGAAACACCTCAAATAAGGGTTTATATACACGAGAGCATCCGCTTTAGCGTTACTTTTGGACGATTACTTTCATTTGTGCGATTCAAAAGAAATTTTAATGTGAACGCTATTATTTAAAAATATTATTTGTTTTGAGAACTGGGAAAAGCTATAATTTTGCTGCAAATCTTAATAAACCATTTCTTAGAATTTATGCAATCATAGAAGCAATGCATGATAGGCATAGCCTCATTAGTTGTTTCCGAATCTTTGCAAACTGCTCATTTTACGGAGAAAGCTCATTAGTGCTGATTGGAATCAAATCCGTGTCGTGTTGTTGTTATTGCAATTTGGCTTTTTTTTTTACAAGTGCGTTGGCGACGCATGTACCCTAACAGTTACCATATCTCTGACGTACGTTACTTTTGAGTATGTGTTCACTAAGAAAGTCTTTAAAATCTAATGATTTTAAAAGTATAAGAATTCCTTGAAATTTAAATTCTCACACCATTTCGGAGGTTTGATCATGAGAGACCATATGCACCACCTTATAAAATCTCAGAAAATTAGATTCTCAGTATTCTCCTCCTGCGACTTTTTTAAAGTTTTTAGCCAATTGTTAAAACATATTCTGATAATACACTAATTTAATCTTAGCTGATTTGAAATACCTCAGTAGTAGGTCTAATTGAGTTGGAAATACAGGCGAAATCTTGAATAAAATGAGTAACATTTTGATTTAAAATATTTAATTTTCTACTCTAGTTTTCAAATTTTAAGGAAAGCATCCGAAGTAGTATCATTTGTATAGGATTTATAAATGCAAACTTTGCTCAGAAACGATAGAGCACTAGTAAATCATTCACAGAGAATTAAACAGAGGCTTTGGAAACATGGTACTAATCTTAGTTAGTTCCTTCTCTGTAAATTGTATGATGAAAAAATATCTTGAGTTGTCCAGACCTAGTCGTAACCTCTGCTGTTACTTGATGCACATTTCTCGAAAATTGACAGATTATATTTGAATTCTTACTTAATAAAGGATTAATCTTTCTCATTATCTGAATGATTAAAGAAAATTCAGGAAACATTTTACAATTTTGCGTGAGCACAAAATGTGAATTAGCCATTTGTGCACCTTCTCAAGATCTCTATAAGGTACATGTTGGGTTTTTACTAGAAGTAAAGCGCACCTTCTCATTATTGACAAATGAGTTACATTTGGTTTTTTTTATAAATCTTACAAAATGTAATTTAGACATAATGAAATGTTCGCCCATTTTGACGCAAAAAAAATTGTAAAAATAAAGATTTGAGTTTTAATAAAAAGATCATTTTAGTATAATGAGAATGTACTTTACTCGTATAAAAAATGTAGAAAGCATCTATGAAGATTTTAAGAAAGGTAAGCATCGAAATTCAACTCTTCACATTTTTTGTTTTCACAAAAATTGCAAAAATAATTTTTGAATTTTTAAAAAAGTTCATTTAGTATAATGAGAAAGGTGTAACTTTACCTATATAAAAAATTTCAAACATGCTATCATAACAGATTTTAAGGGGCTATAGGACCTTTAAACCTTCAATCGATTTTTTTTTATAATTTCATTTGATAGCCGAAATCCTTCTGAACATTTTAAGGTATCGCACTTATTAAATGTACTTTAATTAGTTTAGAAGATATAGTCAAGAAACGTGAGCCACTGTTGACGATTCATCAAGCTGTTCAGTTTCGGTTTTGAAATGTCGACTCTGCAGCTTTTAGAAGTAAATAAACTTGGCTCTAGTTTGCCTTTTACAGTGCTCTTTGCTTCGGGAGATGGATACCTACAACTCAACACTACTCATACTTGTTTGTATACCAAACTGTGATATCGTTTTCAGAAACGAAAATACACGTTTTTCTATTGAAAAGCAGCTTTGGTTGAATGTCTGATAGACTTATTTTCTGAGTGTTATGTGATTTTCTTGTATATTGACTTTACTGTGTTTTTACAAGATGAATGATAAAAGGAAACGAAAATCTGGTAGAGACCAAAAAAAATGTCGTTTCAGAACAATCCAGCACACATCAAAAAGATGTGAAAAGAGTAAAGCGGAAATTAATCAAATAAAGTACTTCATTTAAAATATTAAATGTAAATAGCAGCCAACTGCCCACTAATGATTCTGAAAGATTCAGGTTATTGACATCTCAATTTTCAAGTTTTGAAAAAATCACTGTGTTGTTCATGTTTTGGAACCATTAATATAATTGAAACTACGAACTGTAGTTTTCATCTACCTTCAAAATATCTTTGTCAAAAGTTGCAACGTTGAAAAAACTTGGAGAAATTCAAAATGGTAGGCATTAAAAAAATGTTCCTACTATAGAAATATACCTTCACCAATGCGAATGATTGGAAAAAGGTGCAAAATCTCTTCAAGTTTTCCGTTACATGGCCTTCTGCACCTGTGTCTCAAAATCGTACGACAAAATTAGCCAGCAAGATTCTCCAGCAGCTGTCGTTGCTAATTCAAGCAATGAAGAAAGCAGCTGAAGAAGAAGAACTTTTAACTGGAAGCTCGGATATCATGGTAAGTGGAGATGGAACTGGGAAAACACGAGGTCACTCCTCTCTAGTTGTGGCCGTTATATAGGGCTGAGTGGGAAGGTTGTGATATCGATGTAATGTCTTCCTACCAAGTCGTAGTGAGATTTCAAAAAAACTGTATTCAATCAAAATCCAGTTATCGCTTGTGGCAGTCGCATCATGTAAGTCATGCCAAAAAATCATTTTGGATCCTTGGGTAAATGGAAGTTGAGGCATGAAAAAATTTTCGAAGATCTGTCGCAGAAGAGGTGTTGATGTTATATAGGTGATGGTGATGCTTCTACATTCAAAGATGTTTGTGAGGGATAAACCATATAGGATAAAGCCAACCATAGAAAAAGTTGAATGTGTGGGCCACGTACAAAAGCAGATAGGGAACACACGTCTTGAGAAAGCTGAAAAGAGACATGAAAAGGGAAGAAGTGTAGACGGAAAGACTATTATTGGTGGTAGGGGGCGTTTTAACCGATGAACTCATAAAAAAACTCACTACATATTGGCAATGCTATTAGGAAGAACAAGAACAATTTGTTTTCAATGAGGGAAGAAGATATATAGGCCATTTGGATGCACTTTGTGTCAAGCAGATGCTGATCCACAACATCACTTTTTATTACGGGTGCTTTCATTAGTGTAAACTCCTAATCCAGAGCCAAATTTAAGAACAATTTGGAAGAAAAGTTCAAGCATAAAAGTTCTGTTCCAAGAGCAGTAATGGATATGATAAACCAATATTTAAGGCCTTATCGAATCAACATAATAAAAAAAGATGTTTAGGAGGAAGACTCAAAATACTAACGAGTCATTAAATTCTTTAATTTGGAATTTTGTTCGAAAACACAATTCATCAAGAAGAGTGCACAAATAACCACCAGACATATAAGTTACAATAGTAATGGAAAAAAGGCATCTTAGATGTTTTTTTAAAGAACTGGAATTGGACACTGGTGAGCAACAGGTTAAGGATTCCTTCTTCGTGAGAGGAAGTAAAGAACGAATAAGAGTTGGCTGAAGATGCAAAAAAATAACTCTGCAAACCCATAAAAACAAAAAAAAGACTAAAAACTGCTGAAAAAAAAAGCTGTTGTAAGAGAATTAAGAAGACAAGATATATTCTTCTGGTGCCTTTTAATGTTGATCTACGTAATCTAAGATCTTTGGTAAGTTATTTTTTTTACTTTAATTTTGCCCCTCAAAACTACATTTTAGAGCTTGCGCGCAAGTTCTGCAGAAAATAAGTAACTTATAGTAACAGATGTTAACCTAAAATTTCTAAAGAACACGGCTTGAAAATCATGCAAAGGTGGTAAATATTAAATAGGTTTACTGGACTTTTTTTTTTACTTTTATTGTTAAAACACGATAACCCTTTTTTTTAAAAAAATTTCAGCAGAATTAACACAACATCCACTTGGAGATATTTTCTTAAGAATTAAACATTAAATATTTAGTCGTCGTTCAGGTAGAAGTCACTAAGTCCAAAATTATAGTTTCGAAATGTGGTCAGTTTAAACTTAATTAATTTTGAGTCATTATAATAAGTAGTAACAATTATTCCACAAATTTCTAGCTCCTACAATTAACTTACTGTTTTTCAGATAACAGGTTTCTATCACCAAATAATTGCAAATTCTAATTTCCTGCAGTAGTCCGTCAAAACGTTTTTGTGAACTCAGTAACTTCTGCCTGAACGTCGAGTATTTATGCTTTAAATTTCTAAAATATTTTCGATTTTCTGTTCTCTCTTTTATGATATAAAAATTACTTTATAAAAATGAACGTGTCCTTATTTTAAAAAGCCTTGGAGTGACAGTGCCTGACACTCGGGTCATATTTTGGCCACCATTGGGATAAGGGAAACTAGAGATACTTGATTCTAATGTGATTTTCTCAGATTGTAAGATAATTGGTAATATATGTGTGCCACTTCTATTTGACCTATGTGATTTTCTCAGATTTTGAGATAATTGGTCATTTGCGTGGGCCACTTTTATTTGACCTATGTGATTTCTCATATTGTGAGATAATTGGTAATTTGCGTGGGCAACTTCTATTTGACCTATGTGATTTCTCAGATTGTGAGATAATTGGTAATTTGCGTAGGTAACTTTTATTTTACCTATGTGATTTTCTCAGATTGTGAGATAATTGGTAATTTGTGCGTGCCACTTCTATTTGACCTATGTGATTTTCTCAGATTGTGAGATTATTGGTAATCTGTGCGTGCCACTTCTATTTGACCTATGTGATTTTCTCAGTTTGTGAGATAATTGGTAACTTGTGTGTGCCACTTTTATTCCCACCCGTTTTATTCCCACCCGTTGATAAGGCTTTTTTTAGTTTTCAGTACCCACTAAGGTCAACCTCAATTATATCTCCTCTCAAAGCTTTTATTAATAATTTTAACCCTCTGACTGCCTATTCTGCGATTTCCACGGGTTTGCAGTTAGTTTATTTTCTGCTGCGATTTTCGCCATCCAGTGGGTTTACTTGGTACTTTTAAAACGCTGAATCATATTATTCTAATAAAGTTTCGCATGTAAATAACAATTATCTTAGTTCAAAGGTATTTGAACCTGTTTTCAAACTTCATCTAAATGGTAATTTAAAAAAAATTCTTTAGGCAGAGAATTATTTCTAGCTATTATTTGATGTACGAAGTTATGCAGTTTCTTAATTCTAAGTGATTCAATTTTTGGATTATTTCGAAAAAGTCAAGTTATTGATACTTGACCCCCACCAAAAAGTTACTGCAGCTTCGATATCTTAGCCGATCGAAGGATATTGTATAGTTGAGATCAATTTTCTTAAATATAGATAAAAATTATTTAAAAGTAGTTTGCAAGTAATTATATAACAAATAAAATTTCCTTTTAATGTGATCATTTCAAATAATACAAATAATTATTTTAGTACGAATTCTAAAAAAGAATTCAAAGTCATTTATTCCATTTTTTCTCCTTTCCGAAACCTCCTGAATGATCGCAACATACGTTAAAAGAATGAAATGCACTCGTCAGAGATCTCAACAAACGAGAAAACATATCTTAACCCCGTACCCTCTAATCAGTTGGCCTCTATTTCTCTTGTTTTCAACATAAATTTCATACTGGTGCAAAGATACTCCCACCAGTGCAAAGTAGATCTGGATTGCGTTATGCGAGAAAGTGAAAATTGTAAGATAATTAAAATGGAAAAAAATAATCTATAACATAAACGCCCAGCGATGTCTGTAACGCAGGGAGGAGTTAGAAATATCCCCGCCTCTTTGGTCTGCGTCATTATCGGACGCGCAAATCACTGTTTCAGTTTTAACGTCAAACTCACTCAGACAGGCTATTTTGTGCAAAATAAAATTAGACGAGGAACAAACCCTCAACTTCGGGTTTGATGTGCAGGGTCTTGTTAACTGCGCTATTCATCCTTACAACCTTCGCCGTTTTTTATGTATATATTGACGGATATATCGGCGCCAGCTATGAGATCGTAAATTTCACTTCATCTAACCCTTGCTTATTCGTGCTGGATTGTAGTAAAGATCAATGAGCTGAGTTCGGGAGTTTCACTTCTTTTTTCATTTATGCTGATTCGTTATGTTGGGTTATTAAGATGCCGGGATCCCAGCCATGTTAAAGTTGAAATGAAAAATCCACTCAGCAAAGAATATTGTTAAACGAAAATAAATATTTCTCATAAATGGTGTCTGTAATGAAGTTTATTAGTTTATAGAATTCCGGGTATTTATTGTTTGTTTTCAACGTTACTATATATTTACATCTAAAGTGTTCAACAAATTATAAATTTTTTATCTCTTAAGAACTCTGCCAACGCGCATGAGATTTTCTGCTACAACTTTCGTTAGTAAATCTGTGACAATCAGATCTGAGATAATGTTGCAAATAACAGCCTGCCTAGGCGGGCACATATCTTCTAATTTTTAGTATATTGATAAAATTGGTTTGGTTTTCATAAACTGCTTTTGTTAAATTTGTTTTCTTAAAATAAGAGAAAAAAGCGTTCTTCATTTATTTTTTAGGCTTTGATGCTGTTTGTGTTGGTCCTGTGGACCGAGGCTGTTCCTGTGGAGGACGATGGAAATTCTCTGATGATGTACCGATGTGGAGGAGGTTGCGGTGGTGGTGGTCGTGGTGGTGGTGGACCTGGTTATGACGAGGATGACGATGATGACGATTCAGAGGAGTCGGAAGAATTCGAGGATAGGCCTCCACCTCCACGTGGAGGAGGTTGCGGTGGTTATGGCTGTCCTGGACGTGGCGGGGGCGGCTATGGTAGACGTGGCGGGGGTGGCTATGGTGGACGTGGCGGGGGTGGCTCTGGTGGACGTGGCGGGGGCTATGGTGGACGTCGTCGCGGTGGCAGTGGCTATGACGATGACGGTGGTAGGGTAAGTAAATATTTATTTGTAACAAACTTCAAGAGAAATTATCTCTGTAACGAATTGGAGCGCAGTGATAAGCTTAAAAATAAGTACATCCAAGAATAAAATAAATAAAACATCTATTTTCGAAAGAGCAGTAAGTGATCATTTAATACGAAGTCAGAATGTAAAAAGAATCTCATTTAATTCAGTTGTGTAAGATAATCAATAAGGTTTTGGTTCGGTGACAAGATCACCAAATGAGCTAAATGAAAAGATGTTGTCTTTAGCTATGCTCTCTTCGATGCTGAGTTGGTTATTTGATCCGTATATTCGTCAATCTCCTTCGACAAAGGGTCCACACACAGAAAAAAACTGCATTTAACTATGCGCTTACGTCGATAGGCTGATCATATTGACGCCCCAGTGGATTCCCCTCAAAAAAGCAAAATGGCAAACACCGCCTGAAGGCCGCCCTAGATTTTAGTTAAACTATATTAACATCTCTTTTGAAGTAACGTGATGTGTACTTTGGGAAAAAGTCGTAACTTTGAACCGCAATCAGATAAATATGACTTAATCAGATAATACTTCATTGCCTTGACTATCACATGTTATTTAACCAGTTCAGGACCATAATCGCATATATGTGATCACTCTTTCCGTGCCCTACAGCCCATCGTCTCATATATGTGATCACTCTTTCAGTGCCCTACAGCCAATTATCACATATATGTGATCACTCTTTCCTTGACCTACAGCCCATCGTCTCATATATGTGATCACTCTTTCCGTGCCCTACAGCCCATCATCACATATATCTGATCACTCTTTCCTGACCTGCAGCCGAACGTCACATATATGTGATCGCAACTTGAACGTTTTATTTGAATTTTTAAACGGCACTAGATGGCGGTAAAAACTACTTTTACTACCTAAACTAAACCGTTACTTTTTTCAATAATGTTGTGTCGGAGTGTTGACCTTCAGTATGCACTTTCTGTTCCGGGTTTTTCTTTCTGCATCAGGGCCATTTGATTATGTAAAAAACTGCGCGTGTTAGAATTGAGAAATTAAAGCGCTATAATTTATTTTTCGCGGGATTTCTTTTTATGTTTTGATGTCATGATGAAAGGATGGAATTCTTATTCGTTAGGGGTTGGAGTAGAAATTATCGTTTGCAGTTTGGAGTTCGCTAGATAGTAATTTGTATTTTTGGGTCGATTTTATTTTATTTCAATTGCTTTTTAAATATCATGAAAATTTTAATACACTATATTCGGATATACTATCAGTGATAATAAATTGTAAATTTCAGCGTATTAACTTGCAGTAATGATTTTATATAAATTTCTAAATGAAATTAGGCTTAACGGAATAATCGCCCGGTCCCGTTCCTGCGTATCCTTCCTGAGCGCGTGGGCCTGGGGAAGCGCTTCTTTCTCCTTTCGATAGTCCTTGAACGGGTTAACCTTCGACATCCGACATGAAGTGCATCAGCCCCTCATACGCGGTGGATCTTTAGTTGAATCGGGCTTCAAACCTTGAATCTTCTAGAGCCAAGGCCGAGACCTCACCACTAGGTCAGCAAGGCCCCTGTACACACACACATACACTCTTCAGCATTAAATATACTAAAATTGGAACATTGCAGAGAGGATTGTCATAGCCCTAGCACAAGGAAGACATGCGTTCTACATTTTGCACCGACTTATTTGAAGCTCTACACCCTTACGGTGAGCTGGGCTGGCATGGGAAATATAATTAAGACAAACCTAGGATCCTAGTCGGAGTAATTGTTGGCCAGACTACATATTTCTATTTCAAATTCAAGTGCGTGTCGGTTTTGAAAAGAGGTTTGTATGAATTTTTATAGGTAAGTTTGCTTTAACGGAACCACAGACCAGGACCGTCAAATTATAGTGACTTATCGCCACATCTTAGCGATAATTAGTTAGAACTTCCATAACTGACTCATTTGCAAGCATTAAAAGAAAATCTCTTTGTGACTGACAACTTTGTGACTAGGTTGAGCAATTGTATAACACCTGACGGTTCTCACTTTCAAAATAATCTGCATTAAAATCCTTTTCAACGTTCTTTTCAATAAAAAAATGTTTGTAGTGATAACTGTAACGACTCAAGAGTTATTTCAGTTAAAAGTTGTAGGTTAATTTCCCTGTATATGAACATTCTGTAGAGAGAGACTCTTCAAATCTTGTCTAGCGTTCCGCGGCCCTACTACTAAGCAACTTCTATAACGACTCAAGAGTTATTTCAGTTAAAAGTTGCAGGTTAATTACCCTGTATATGAAAAGTCTATAGAGAGAGACTCTTCAAATATTATCTAGCGTCCGCGGCCACTACTAAGCTATCCATGGCCCACAAGTGGACCGCAACTCTTCGGTTGGGAAGCGTTGATCTAGATCATGAGAATGATAACATTTAAAGAAATTGCGCAATAATCGCATTCCTTTTATCACCAAAATCCCACAAAAAGACTTTATAATCAACAGAATTAAATAATCAAACATTTTAATACTGCGTTATAGGGCCGACATTCCCGCGGGTTGGATGGCCTTTTTCAGTATTTTTGATAGCAACAGAGTTCATTTGCATGTAAACAACTAAATGTTTAAACTTACCTTTTGTTCTTAGTATCTATAGTATTTTCAATTCTTTAGATTTTATTTTTGATTTTTTTTATATATATATATATATATATATATATATATATATAAACCAAAATATAACTTGTTATATATGAACATGCAAAAACAAAGTAAACAAGACATATCAAAATGCCGATCATAAACTAAAAATGCATTAATTAAACAAAATAAGCAATCTAAAATAAAATCAAAAGAATTGAAAATACTATAGATACTAAGCACAAAAGTTAAGTTTAAACCTTTAGATGTTAACATGTAAAAGAACTCTGTTGCTATGAAAAATAGTGAAAAAAGGCAATCCAAGTTTATGGAGTTTTCAACAATAAAATTAGCAGCTCTGCTTTGGAAGAGCATTAGCCAGGTTAAAGATTCTATAATACTATTAGGTTAAAGAAATAAAAAGATACAAAGCGCAAAAGAATTATAATATACACTGAATACTTATTTATGGAAAACACAAACAAGCAACGGGGGAAGGCAAGAATTTATAATTTAAAACTTTTATTTAAATGAAAAGAAAAAAAATATACTTGGTTCATCGATCAATGCAAGTAATTAAAATCAGATTTTTATGATTTCACAGAAAC
>BGPR01043526.1:0-12914 GCA_013235015.1 Araneus ventricosus | reverse complement strand
TCTCTATAATGTAGAAAAACAGCACATCTTAAGCCAATATTCGCTAGCTTAGTATAATTTTATGACTTTCATTATTTTTTTTTAATAAAGAAAATTCATGTAACTTACATTTATGGAGAGTTTTATTCACTCAGTGACTGGTTTTTTTCGTTTAAATTAATGTTCAAAAATAAAGGACATGAATTTTCATTACAAATAACTTGAATCAGTTTTCTACTGAAAACGCTAACTTTAATTACTTGAATGCCTTTGGTTATAAGTATCCTCTTTTAAAAAACCCATTTCTTTCCAAGGAAAGGAAGAGATTAGAGTCTGTGTTTCTAAAAGGGAAAAAAATGCTATGCAGTAACAGAAAGTAGAGAAAATACTTTTGAGCAATGAGATAAACTAGGCGAATGGGATGATATGCAGATTTTTTTCCTTTCCTGAAACTAAAGTGTACCAAGGGAGCAACTGAAAAATTCTGGCCATGATATTCAACTTAATATGGGATTTCGGTACAAGGGAAATAATTATGATTTAAAGAGGTATTGTGCAAGTGAATAGTTTTGAAATTAAAGAAATTTCATTAAAGAACTTTATTGAAATGCAGAATTAATCCTCACTTCACCTAATGTATATATTCTCAGGCTTTCAGATTCGTAGATTATCTTATTGTTTTTAATCATGGAACATTTAATAATGCGTGGCAAAATATTTATCCTTCAGCCTCGCTTCTTAAACAAACAAACAGTAATCAGTTTGAAGCGGATTTTTTAGATCTGGATATTATACATGTTGATAATAACTTTTGTATCGATATTTATGACAAAAGAATGTATTTTAATTTTAGTGCCAACCGACTTTCCTATTGGTCTTCTAATATTTCTATTAAGTTTTATAGAAACATAATTCTCACTCAATTTTCTCGTATCAAATCTATATTTTCCAATGGAAATTCAAAATCGAAACAATCAAATCTTTGGTTTGATCAACTTTTAAATAATGATATTCCCGAAAACTTTGTGCGGCGATATCTCGAGCAGTGAATCAGGGGCTATAGGCAAAGCCTTTTTCTCCTTTTCTTCCTCTATTTGGCAACAGCAATAACTGGTTCGTCGTCCATTTCCTCATGCTTCTCACAGTCCTGTTTGCTTATTCCTGGCGGTGGTAATCTTTTTCCTCTTTTATTTTTTGTGAATACTACTATATTATTTTATTCTAGGTCTTTTGTATTCGGATTTTTTGCTTTCGATTTTTTAAAATCATCTTCATTGTATTTGTCTTTTATTCCAGAATTTTTCCATTTTTAATTTTCTTGTGCTTTTTGAGGGGATGGCGACAGATTTTAACGGGTTTCGTATGTCGTTAGCAGAAAAAAGCACTTATTAATATCATAGGCGAGTTTCCCTTCCTGCGGCTCGCCATGATATTTTTCAATTTATTATAATTTTTGTCTTTTTTTCGCCATTGTGTCTTGTATGTTTTTGAATTTTTGCCTTTTGTTTCTTGTTTGTTTTGATATATATATATATATATATATATATATATTAAGGTAGATTATATAGATTATGTTTTTATTGCATTTCTTTATTTTATAAATTCAATTTGTTTTAATTGAAAGTGCAAATCTGAGTCCATTTGTATGTACATTTGATAGCGCCAAAACGGTTATTTATTAAACCTCTGAAATGGAATTTAATGATGTTGAATAATGAAAGCAATATCTGCGAATTATAATGAAATATTAAAGAGTTTCTTCTATCGTATGATAGGAATGTATATCGATAGAAGGAATCATATATTTATGTGCACGTATGCTTCTTTAATTGAATTTAGTGATGTTGAGACATGATACAATGCCCGCAAATTGTAATGAAATCTCAAACAATTCAATTCTAGTTCAGTTTGGTTATACTATTCTTCCCTTTTGAAGCAACTCGAGAGTTGCATGGGAAATGACCTTGTAATTTTGAACCATAATCAAATGAATATGATGAAAAACTGCGTCTGTACCCTTCTCTCCAAACTTCCATGTCACACCTATGACAGGAAGACAGATCCTCGATGCCTGGTTTTGCGCTCACCAAACCTATATGCACTACAGATCTTTGATGGAATTAGGCTTCATACCTGGAGTCATCCTCTAAAAAAAGCGAAATCTTAACACCTGACAACTGCTGCTGTGTTATCTCAATAACAATGTTCTCACACTGCTTGAGAGGATAATATATTTTAATAGAAAGAATCATATTTTTGTTTGGTCATTTTTTCTGTTTTCATTCTTAAATTGAGTGTGGTATTCCCTGTATAAACACTGGTCATTAGGGGGAGACGTGGGATCAAGTTCCATCTCTTTTTTCCTCTTACGATCTGCTATATAGAAACTGCCAAAAATATTCTTGAGATTGGAATTATAGCGGACAACTTATATAAGAATCAACCGCTATCAAAAAAGGTAATTAATCGAACATTCATTCTAGCCCAATTGCTAACAGGGAGATAAAATTTATCCCGGCATTTGGGTTTAAGAACGAGTTAAATATCATCATCTGGGGTTATTCTCTATCAATTTCTGCTTCGCTTATTTGTGTGATACGTGACAGTGCTGTGGTTCCAATTTTCGTCTGACTTATTGCTGGTAGTAATTAAACAAAAGCGAAAGTCTCAATAAATTATACAGTTGTTGCTGTTAAACGCAGGTGTTTGGCAGTGGCACATAGATATTCGCAGAATCGTAAAAAATCTTTTTTGTAACTTATCCAAATACCATAAAGCCAAAATATAAAACAAGCATTCAAGTAAAAAAATAGTTACATTTACACACAATTATGAAGGAATTCGATATATATATTTTCATAATTTCAGCTTGCCACATTTTCTGTACCCTTTAGTGAAAAATAAAAGGTCTTTAGAATATTTTTGTAAAACAAAATGGTTTTTGTTATGTTTTAATATAATATTTAAATTGTCTTTAAAAAAGTTCTTAACTATTTCTCTATATTTGGTCTAAGAAGTATTGCTTTGATAATTAAAAAAGTATAGCAATTGTAACAAAATAAATTTCCAAATCACTCCTAAATAACTTATAAAGCGTTTTACCTCATCAACCAATTTTTCAAATAGTGACTGTGAAGTAAGGAAGTAATTTTTAATGCTTTTTATCAAAGTAAAGAACAAATGTTTTACGTCTTTGTCGCATCGTTAAAACATTTACTCACTCTTCTAGTATTCTTTCAGCGTTTTAAGTCTTTTCTCTTGTCTTCACTTTTTGATATTTTATAAATTATCTAATAATTAATAAAACTTACTAAATGAAATGTCTCATTTTAATTACGGTATAATTACTAAAGCAAATGTCTTTTTTAACTCGATTAATTATTCCACATTTCCTGCCCTTTAAATAAGGAGCCATCCATACGCGAATCAATTGGTAAATATGCCAATATGGGAACAACTTACAATACAGGGTGGTCATAATGAACCCATTTTAAAAGTTAATTTTTCTTTAAAAAAACTAATAACGATACAACTACGAGTTTTTTAAATGAGAGATCAAATAAAAAAGGTTTTTTTTCTCAAATAGGTGGCGTACAATTACGGCGTTCTAAATTTGCTTCATCCAGAGATTTCCATACGCAGTGGCTATCGAACAGCAAAAGACGATGTGCGTTTTCTGGTTTCCTTTTTAAGGTTTTCTTGAATATCTCGAAAAATATTCAGTTTTTACACTACATGGGAATTAACAAATCAAAAAACTTAAAATTCTCTACAAATGCAAGCTTTTATTTTTCTTCTAGCCTTAAAATTTTCGCAGGCAATGGCTCTCAAAATTGGGAGATGTCTAATAATTTACGACCCCCTAGAGCACCGTAACGGTGCCTTACCTATCTGAAAAATACACTTTTTTAAATGCGCTCTCTTTTAAAATTAACCCGTAGTTGTAACATTATAAGATTTTTTTCATTAATTTTTGAAATGGGTCCAATAATTTTTGATACCCTCTATTAATACTCCCTTTTTGGATTCTATAGATTCTAATGAAAGTCTCTTACATTTTTAAAGATATTTATTTGAATTAGTTAAACAAATCAATCTTATTACGAAAAGGGATTACAAGGCATGATTTGTTCTTTTAGTTAACATTTAATCCTAGATTCATGAAAATTATAGTTATAATCTGTCACAGTTTCCATTGGTATTTGATGCAACCAACATAAAGCAGTTTGTGTCTTCATGACAGTAAGCATTTATACCATTAAATTTTTATTTTGGAAAATAACATTTAAAAGTACAAAATTTAAGAAAAATGAAATGATATTCTTATTACGAGAGATTAGAAATGGATTAATTACGACAAAAAATATATTATTAAACATAGTAGAGAAACAGAGTTTCAATACAGCGGATAGAAACAAACATTCAACGGTGAATGCAATGTCTTTACGTAGTCACTTTTCAATGAGTCACATATATCAAGTGGAAAAAATTTATGACATTCTCCCATTTCATTACGATAAAGAAAACTACTAAGGTTTAAGAATAAGTTGGGAAAAAGTTTCCTTGGTTTTTATAGTAAAAATTAAACTCTTTTTCCAACTTATAACTGATGTTTATCAAAACTGATTTGAGTCGTTTTGAACGACAACCGTTTGCAACATTTCACACAAATTCTCCAAAAAACCCCTAAAAAAATTTGTCAAAACTTTGGAGAAAAATTGAACCAAAGTCAATCTGAAGTCTCTTATTAAACCAGTTTCATGATATTCAGAGAAAAAGGAGAGGACGAAACGGATTTTTGTTTGGCTGTTCGTGATAAGGACTGTGCTTTGAATCAATAAAATTCTTAGTCTATTTTTAGTATTTAATGAGAAGCCAAATTTGTAAGCACTTTAGTGTTACCATGATGAAATAATTTATTGTACTTTTCCTTCACTTTATTATTTTTTATTATTTGTTTTTAACAGTTATGAAAATCTATGGTTTTATAATTCCAGAGCACACCATGATACATGATTCTCTTTAAATCAAATTACAAACTCTGCATATCTTTTCTTTTCTTCTTTGTAGCCTTAACAACAGCTGATGATTCTTCATTTTTCTTCAAACAGATATGTTGTAACCAATTTTCTGGCATGAGATCAGTTTTCATTGTTGGTAATGTGGCATGCCAAAAATAGCTCCGCCTATTTTCGTTCACCGGCTGAAAATTTATTCCAAGAAACGTTCCTCTGTGACGTTCCTTCAAAGATTTTTCTATGTATCAAAATAATCCCAATGTATTCTTTCAACTCGCTTTATGAAATTATATCCTTCAAAAATTACTTGTGTTTTTCTATTGCGATTGGTATTACCAAAGATATACGACAATGCATAAAGCTAACGTCAAAATACAATAAAATTTCTAAATACAAATTAAACACATTTATGTTTTGTAACAGTATATATATGATTGTTTGAGAACTTCTAAAAGCCTAGCAGCTTAAAAAATTCCTGGATATAATATCAGAAATATAGTCCTAAATAACCTGAAAGTAACATCAAAACATTTTGTTTATTAGAGAATATTCAGCTACAATAGCTTAAAATAATCTGTGAAAAAAATGCAACTTTCTACTCTAGAAATGTGAACTCTCAATGTTGCGAAAAACAACTAAGCATTTATTATAATGTTCATAGATGCCTATGAGCATAATAGGTTTTAATTTAAAATGCAAATTCTATATAAAGTTTTAAGTATCATCAATATACACAGATAATGGAAAGGTTAACATCGGGTTACAAAAGAGCATAACTAAAGAAACGTTGTAAAAGGTGTTCATTTGTTTTAAGAAGTTTAATAGCATAACGAAAATCATTCAGTTTTCAATTAATATTTGATACTTACCTTAGAGATTTTTTTAGTGCTAACTAAACATATACAAATAAATTAGCAAAATAGTTCTTCAATTTCTAAAAAAAATTAAATTATGTCTCTTCAGGAATTGATTTAAGTAATGAAGTAACGCATTTGAAATAAAAAGCCAACAAAGAATACAAACCGATTAGTACATAAAATGCATTAAATCTAATCTCTTTAAATAATTTAAGTACTAATTTCTAGTTTGGTGTAAAATGCTCAGCTGTCAAAAAAGGGATAACACAAAAAAATTTAAGCTATTGAAAGTGGAACATCATAACTGGATTCAGTTTAATTTTTGCGTTTTAAAATTTCTGAAATTATTACAATTTATACAATCGCAATAACTTTAAACCCATTATGAATGACAGGTTTTAACAACAGAATGAAACATATTCAAGCATAGTTGTAAATTATTACTATTCGTTATGTAGTAGCATCACATTATTACTCTAAGAGTTCAGTTATTTTGATCTAATACTTTAATATCTTAAAAATTAGCTTCTAAAATCAAAAATTGGATGTTTATTGCGCTTAATGAAGTCTCTGAAATGTTATAAATATATTATTCATAGGATTTAAAGAATTATACACATAAAAATTAATTATTTGTTTTTGATCTGTGAATATGAAAACGGAAAAAATATATTTTACATAGAATTTAACGAATTATATACATAAAAATTAATTATTTGCTTTGAAATAAATATGAAAAACGGAAAAAATTCGGTTCAAACGCTTAGAGAGTTTTAATATTATTTTGACAGAGATAACAAATATATATATTTATTTTGAAGGACAATAAGCAGTTACCCAGTTTAAAGAAAAACCAAGATTTTTTTCTTATTCATAAAAGCGTTATTTTATCATTCACATCAACGTCAGATTCGCTTGAACACAGAAGACAAAATTTGCTTTCAGATGGAAAATAAAATGGCAGAAGGGACGTGAACATAATTAAATTGGTCCTGCAATCTTCCTTGGTAAGATGTTTTCACATATGCGATCTGACAATACTCCCACGATTTGACTTCATTTTAAAATTTTTAGAGTTAAAATGTGACAAGAAGAGCCATGTCCAATCATTTCAAGTTCAAAAGTATGAAAAAATATCTCGCGAAGAATGGTGCGAGATATATGAAATATTAAAAATTTATGTCACGTCTTCCAATTGATTTGCTCCCATATAAAAGCGTCCGTGTTATCTATAGAATTTAACGCTTGTTGCAAATAGAATTTTTAGATTTTACAACGTTATAAAAAGCTTCAACTCTTTCTTTTTCGACTCTGCTTTGAGCTGCAGTGTCCTTGACATATTAAACTTTATTTTGGGATTTATAGTAATCATATTTGAAAGTCCTTTTTTACTTCGGAACATGCAAAAAAATAACTCATGAATCACCTACTCCATTGTTTCATATTCCTATAAATATCAAAGGGTAAAACTATTTTCTAACGTTCTTTAATATGAACTGTATTTTATATAAAATCTGTAAAAGAAGAGTGTTAAAATATGTTTATTGTTAGTTCTTTGTATTTCTTTGATCATCATGGAAACAGTCATGCTCTTAGATCTGAAATTTAGCGTCAATATGTTGAAATGTTTC
The DNA here is from genome assembly GCA_013235015.1 of Araneus ventricosus. Classification (NCBI taxonomy): domain Eukaryota; kingdom Metazoa; phylum Arthropoda; class Arachnida; order Araneae; family Araneidae; genus Araneus; species Araneus ventricosus. The sequence continues at coordinate 5,429 of BGPR01043526.1, read as the reverse complement.
AATCTTCTTAAAATTCAATCTTGAAGATTCTGTTTGAAAAGGGGACCCAAATCATTAAATAACAGATTGCATTGCAAACCAATCTGTCAATAATTAATTGACGAAGGTTTAATGATGTGCATTTTCCCACAACATTGGTAAATCATGTTTTTCAAAAGAAGATGACTATTCACATTTTCTCCTTTCAATAAATTTCCCATTTGTTTTATTTTGGATATTAATTTGTTTGATGAAAATATGGCTTTGTTTTTCGATTTACCAGCAGTTTTTGAAACTTTTTACATTTGGATGAGATTAATAATTTTAGATATCTGGTAGATCCCATTACCTTTAAATATTCTATCTTTGGAGAACGCTATATTTGTATTCAAATTTACATTAAATTTATAACTAATTATTAGAAAACTCTAGCTGAATCAGTCAACTTTCCTGAGACGTCGCTCCATGCCTTTTCTCACTGTTTTGAATAGTTTGTGATTTTTTTGTATCGCGTTGAGTAGAATGCTCTGCGCAATGCAGCTTGACACGATGTGAGTGAAAATAACTCAACGTTTTATTACTATTTTTAAATTATTTTATCATTTTATATGTATAGAAAGAAGAAGTGAAGTCCAACTTGAATTTACTTGCTTGGAAAATTATTTTATTAGGCATCTCACGATGGTTAGAGCTACTTCACCTCTTGAAGAATACAACCTGAAAAGAGCCCTCAAAGTTTACGATAATACTTACTCAGAAGAACATGAGTGATTTACAAGTTCCAGAAATGCGAAGAAAATACTTTAAACTCTGATTTGTAGTACCTGATGAAATAATCTTTTAATTCAAGGACTAAAATTATTAAGTTATGTTTGAAATATAATTAAACGATCGACAATTGATTTTAACGAAAGGTTATATGATCAAAAGTCAATTTTTTGCAAGATGTGTGTCCTTTATTAACTCCTTTTCTTTTGTTTCTATTTCTTGTCTTTGATGAACCAACCATCGGAAAAAAGTAGGCCAATCTGAAAACACACATATTTCCTTCCCTTTATTATGACTGTCTCAAATAAATCGTATGGCTTAGGAAGCAACGCGAGCCCCTATATTATTATACCCTTATCACAGGGAGAGCTTCTTATAGAATAAGGAGCCAGTAGCAAGATAGATTTCCTGCAATTACACTCCCAAATGAGAGAGTAGACTTAGCTACGCAACTTTATCAGAGCAGGAGGAAAGCTGTTTTGAATGTCCCTAACTTTTGATGCCTCCGTGAAAAATTCTGAATCGACGTTGCGTCCTCAATTCGAAACGAAATAGGAGCCCCACATTTTATATGGCCTAGTAAAAGAAATCAATTTGCATTCATTTTGTTCAGGAAAAGCTGGCTCTCTAGAATCAACAGAAAAACAACATCTAAACAGCCCACCGCGTAAAAAAGCCTTTAAAACAAACAAATATGTATTTGCTGCATATCATTAACCTGAAAATGTGTAGTACTAGTCGATATAAATTGGTCAGTCTCCGCTTCCTTTCTAGGTTCTGGATTTCTCATAATCTTTTATTTTGAAGAATTTTCTGCAGTTATTATCTAAAGATGAAACAATCCTACAGCATCTATTTTTTTAAAAAAACGAATTCATATCGGTTTTTACAATTCTTTCGCAAAACAAGCGAAGAGTGTATCATGTGATCGACTAGTCAGGAAAAGTTTCATCGCATCCAAATACGTACAGCGAATGCGTGTAGTTCGTGATTGCAGGCTTTCGAAACTTCCCATCACAGGAAAGGCGACGTTATAGGTGCTCCATCACGAACAGGTGCAGTCAAATTACCTATCAAAAGATCATGGTCTAGTACTTAGACAACTAGCTCATTCTCCTGATCTCGCTCCATGCCAATTTTTCCTCGTAAGAAATATTTGCTTAAGAGGCAACCATTCTCAAGTTCCCATGAAGTGCAGAGATGAAGATAGTGAAGGAGGTGGCAAATGATGGCTTGTAATCCTCATTTATATCTTTATACAAACGATTGCAAAAATGCATACTTGCGCAGGGTAGTTACTTCGGAAGGAACACCAAATACAATTTCTATCTCTATGCATTCTTCGGTTATATGTCCGGAAATTTTTGAAAATATTTACATAGATTACCTATCGAATAAGAATTTATTATAGAAGGTAGGGTATGTATCTAATAGGTATAAACAAGGTTGTTATAATTCCTACTGAGAAGGCTCTAAAGCTAGTTCTAGGAATGAAAATAAAATAAAATTTCACTAATATGTAGTACAGATGATGCGCTCTATGAAACCCGATAAAAAGAAGAAGAAAACAAAACATGAAGTGATATTTCGAGTTTTTTGGTTCCTGAAGCAAAACTGAATATTTCATTTGAATTTAAAGAAACTAAAACCGTTGCCAAATTTCAGTTCTGAACGTTAAATCTTTCCCCACTCAAAATTACGTTTGTATGCAAATGGATTAATAATACACGGATTTCATTAGTGTTCGGAAAAGTTTACAACTGTCGAACTATTGTAAATCGTGTAGTGCAAGAACGAATAAATCTGTTAGAGTTTTCTGAATCAAGATATGTCGAATTGAAAGAGCGTAGATATATTTCTACTGTTCATAATAACTCTGAGCCATAACATATATCGAAGTTGTTATAAGATCTGTATTTTTAGAAATCCCAAAAAGAATTCGGGAAAATATTGAGATAACAAGATTTTCTGATAGGATAATAATAAATAACATTCAAGAGCAAAGTCGATCCACCATAGGAGAAGATATAGAAGCCATACTAGTTATGGGCTTACGTCCTTTATATCAGTGCTGGAAAAGCAGGAATAGCAAATAAATACAGTGATTTCTTGAGGAAATCTTGAAACGAATAGATTATTAATATAAACTATTTGTGAATATTCGACACAAAAATGTAATTTTCTTAAACGCTGGAGGATAAATAGCCATGCAAATATGGAAAAAAAGAAACGGCATAAGTATCATATCACGACGATGCGATAGTACAATTTATTACATCCAATAAATTTGTTTAGCATTATCTTTACACCTTACTTCTGTATTTTAATGCCTTGTCTAATATATCAGTAAATTTTCAAATCACCTAGTGATTTATTGCACTAAACTGAACTTTAATGGACTTTAAAAGTAAAACGGGATAGGAAATAGGAAGGAGATGCTATGGAAAAATATTATTTCATATCATAAAAAGATCTGAATTTCTTTTTTTCCTTCTTGAAATGGAAGAGAAACGCTTAATGCTACAGATTTTTAAATGAATTTTCACGTTAAAAAATATGCAATAACTATTTTAAATATTTTTACCATAAGCAATTTCTATAGAAAAGTAGTAATTTTAAATATCTTTACATAATTTTGTAATTATTTTAATGAGGTTTCCAAAGCTAGGTTCTTAACCTTAAGTTACAAATACCAAGTCAATAGTGTCAAGTTACTACTGCAGCTTTCTTTTTTAAACCAGAGACATTCAGTTGAATCTACCGGGTGTTTACTAAAAGAATAACACGACTTTCATTTATTTTTTAATGCTACAGATTCAGAAAATTCAAATATTTATTTTGAAAAAAAATACGTATCAAGACATACAGAATTTCACTTAAGTTGGCAGATAGTTTACATGTGAAATTTGAGTTTCCTTTTAATAATAGTGCTTATAACGCTTTTGCCTTTCCTCTGAACATCATTTCGTCTTTTATGGAAATTCTAGATATGTTATGCAAGTATGTATTATCTTTTCAATGTCTGAATCTTGCTTATCAACAATATGAGAATGGATTTGAATATGCTGTTACACAATGCGTATCCTAAAATTATATGTTTTTAAGTACGTTCACTTTGCATTTTTAATCATCAGATTTTTCCGAAATAATTTTAATTTCTAAACAACCTTGATTTTAATCAGGTTTTACCTCTCAACTCATTCTTATATAATGTGTAGAAATTGACGTAAATATATTGAAGATGCATACAAGCAATATTTTCACTTATAATGCATAAGCAATCATTTTTGAAATGCAGCTCACAGCCATTGTTACTGAACTAGTGCTTCTAAAATGGAATGGCCTGAAACCGCAGAATATACTGAAACAAATCTGCTTAAATCTGATGACAAGTTTTAACAAAATAAGAGCTCGGAAGACTTAAAATATTTCTGAAAAGACTAGAACTCATTAATCATTAAAAATTAATAGTTTTTAACTATTACGCAATTTAATTTAAATTATAAAGAGAAATTCACATGGTACTGTTGTAAAAAACCATATATCAAGGAAAATTCAATTTCCTATATAAATGGTTCGCACTGCATTTTGGAATTTTTTAAGCTTCGCAAACGAGACAGATTCCTACTTTGAATTCTATCCTTTTTAAGTTACTTTTGAATTTAAAGCACCGTGTTAAAATACTTGTTTCACAAGATACTTCACGGTTCACAGTTAAGCTAAATACTCATAATATTCCCAAGTGATATTGTAAGCAAGAGTAGACAAAACCCCATGGCTTAGTGGTAGAGTAGACGAAGGCACTACCAAAAGCCACTGTTGTCCCATAGGATCAAAAGTTTTCTTGTATAGAACGCCGTCTTTTAGAAGGTAATTTTGATATTCATCTCCTCCCTTGAGAACTTTGATGATGGACTTCAGCTGTTCTTTGATGTATTCTGTGACACTTGCAAGGGTTGGAATCTCGTCGCACGTCTCCACTGAAGTTGATATAAAGGGGTTTCTTGAGAGTGAATTGGCATCAGAATGCTTACGCCCACTCTTGTGGACAATGGTAATCTCATACTCTTGTAATCGTAGTGCCCATCTTGCAAGTCGACCAGATGGATCTTTGACATTGGCGAGCCAGCATAGAGAGTGATGGTCCGTCACTACGGTAAAGGGTTTACCAAAAAGATAGGGACGGAATTTGCTTATGGCCCAGATGACAGCAAGGCATTCCTTTTCCGTAGTGAAATAGTTCTTTTCAGCTGGGGTCAGAGATCTTGAAGCGTAGGCGATTGGCTTTTCCTGACCATCCTGCATCTATACTAGTACGGCGCCAATACCATACCCGCTAGCATCTGAATGTATGAGGGTGTCCGCTTCCGGTTGGAATTGTAAACCACCCCAAAAACGGGGTGGCCAATTAACGATTTCTTTATCGCGGCAAATGAATGTTTCTGTGGCGATTCCCAAGCAAATTTCGCATCTTTCTTTAGTAATTCCTGCAGTGGTCGGGCAACGTTTGCAAAATTTTTGATGAAACGGCGATAATACGAACTTATTCCAAGGAAACTACGAACGTCGGCTATATTTTGAGGAATAGGAAACTTTTCGACGGCTGCGACCTTTTCTGGATCTGGATAAATCCCGTGTTCGTCAACTAGGTGTCCTAAAATTAACAACTTCTTTTTACCGAA
>BGPR01043525.1:0-12914 GCA_013235015.1 Araneus ventricosus | reverse complement strand
TGTAGGGTAAATATCTTTATATATTTTAAGAAATTTGATTTTTTTATTGATTTTAGGCTATGCTATTTAATCGACACTGACATTTATAAAATGCGTGGATGACTTGTTTCAAATGCCAAAAAGTTGTTACAGATAGATTCTCTGAAGAAGTAGATAGTAAGACTGAATAAATAAAATTGATTTTTTTCATTGTAGATTAGTAATGAATTTGCTTTAGAAAGTTATATAATGCATAACTTCTTTTCTAAATATGATTGTTTTTCATAGAAATATAACTGTGTTTATGTGAACTAATTAAAAAAGAAATATAACTGTGTTTATGTGAACTAATTAAAAATTATCATATGTTTAGGAAAATCCATCCATTTAATATAGCTGCAAATGCTTTGCAACTTATTCTAAAAAAATTGCACAATTTTTTATGAATATTTTTATTTCTCTCATTCATAAAGAGTTAACTTTTGCTTTAGTTTAAAATTTTGCAAGCCATTGCTTGGTTACTAACTAAAGATTCTTACTGTAACTTTTATATAACAGGTATCTAAGGTTAACAGAGGTCCTATTATATACTTCAAAACAAAAAGCTAAATATTGTTTAAAAATTTGCAAATATGTTTTTCGAAACAAATGGATGTGTGTCTGATCTTAAAAATGACAACAATCAATAGAATGGTGTGGGGAGTATGTGTCAAGACCTAATTCCATAATTTCTTCAAACAGTTTATTCAAAACCTTTTTTACTGTTCTGTATGTGAGAATAATTAAACTACTAGTTTGTAAAATACATTTACAGCAAATTTTTAACTTTAAATGTTTATTTGGAAACAAAAACTAATTGTTAAAAAATTCTGTTTGAACAATGTCCTTCACTATGTTGCAGAAATTTTTCTTTAATTAAATAATTTATTCAGCAGGTTTCAGGAAATCAGTGGTTCAAATTCCCCTCTTATGCCCTATTCAGATACATTGGGCTAAACATTTTTCAGTCATTATTGTTTAAAATGAATTATTTTAAAAGCTATGGTTAAATTATGCATTTAACTTTTTTCTGTGGAATAAAAAAAAATTCTTAACTATTTAAAAGGAATATTTTCAATATTTTTTCTAATTCAAATTCTTTTTTCGATTTATAGGTGAATGGTTGCTTAGAAGAAGCAGTAGTCTTGTAAACCCAGCCTTGTATTTTGTCACTGGAGAAAAGTTCTAAAGTAGCCATTTTATAATTTTGGACAAAAATCCAGTTGAAGTTGGACAATGTGCTTTAAAGACATTTGATGTAGTGAAATATATTAAACATTTAAAAAATATTCTTAACTTCATGGATACTGCTATATATAAATTAAGCAGCACTGCCAAGAGTTCTGTCGAAAATATAGATGCCATTCTTTGCTGGACAGTGTTGTAAATTCTCTTTTCATTATGTGTATCCATTATGTAATCAAGGAAAACTACATAAATAACCAATTTTAGTTAGAATTTTACCAAAATGTAATCACAGTTGTTTTATATAGAAAAATGGATTTGTTTTGGGAAAGGTCCAAGATGAACATCTGCCATCTAGGCAAATATTATGAATCAGTTTTTTATGTGTGCAATGTATTTAAATAAATTTGACGCTATTGGTCAAAAAATAAAGATCTATGTTTGATTGTTAGTTTAGTGTGTAATATTTTTGTTTGGATTTTATCAAAATACCACCCCACTCACACACAGCAATTGGTAGAAAATTGTAAGTTTTTCATTTTTTTGAAAGTAGTTTTCTAATGATTTGTGCAATTGAGTATAAATGTAATTAAAAATTCAGACTGTTAATTTTAGGTATAAAATTTGCAAATAAATATGTGTGTAATATTTTTATGAATGTCAAAAATTTTGCTTGGGGTGTGTAATCAAGAGTGTTTTTCGTAACATCTTTTTTTTACTTATTTATGTTTTACCTGTATTTAAAACTGCCTTTACACCAATAACATTTATACACTCTAGTTGGTTACATTTTGCTTCCATGTAAATATAGTATAATAATTTTAAATTTAATTGTAACACATTTATATTCTTTCTTTACAAATTTATTTTAAGCTTTTAATCCATGTGCAGTTCTGATTATCTTTAGTAGGTACACATTACAATAAGTTTTTATTCTGTAATTTATCATCAGTTCGATTCTATTTCATTAAGAATTTTTCATCTTCGTTATTATTGTAGGAAGTGTAATACTTGGGTCTACTACAGTGAATTTATGTAAAAATGTATTTTTATGTTGTAATAAAAGTATAAAAATACTGTGCTGCTGTTATTTGCTACTTGAGTTATTATCTATAAATTAATATCTTATGTAATAATAAATGGAATAAAAAAAACTTATATTCATTTATAAAAGCATAAGTTTTTGATTAGAGCAATTAATTTCTTATGATTTGTTAAAGAATAAAGATTTGAAGTAATATTTTGGAAGTTTCTCTTGTTTAGATCTTTGCAAAAATATATATTATTAGGTACGTATAATTATACTATTTTTATATTTATGTTCCAATATGTTATTCTGGTACTCATGCAAAGAGCACTAATTAGTTATTGAAGTTTTGAGCAAAGATCATAATAACCTTTACTGTTAATATAATTTAACTTGTGTTGCAAAGAGTAGTTTTAATGTTTCTTAGAATTCTTATGCAGTTTTAGAAACAAAGTATTTTGTTAAAATTTCCAATATTCTTTTACATATAAGAAATGTAACATACCGTTTTAATAGATTTTTTAGGATATTCATTCCATTTTTTAAAAATTAAATTTCATATTTTTTCTTCATTTTAAATAACTGGTAAAAGTGTTTTTAATAATGTATATTGTACACATACAGTGATTCTGAGTAGGGAGAAAGCCAGGAAACTAATATAATTAGTAGCCTTAAATCAGGGAAATGTTGTAAGTTTAGTCAGGGAAATTTTTTTCAGTTTCTGTAGCCATCCTCCTGTATTATATTTTTTAAGCTGGCTCAGTCTGTCAAGACTTTACTACACGGTGCAATCTCAAAAGCCTTATAATTAATATTTTCTAAAAATTATAATTCGTAAAAAAATGAGTAAAATTAATGCAAATAACGTGTGTTGTGTGCTTTAGATGTTGTTAAAGGATAAATGGAAAATAAACTTGCAATATTAGAGAATATGGTGAAAAATATGTATTTAGAGAAATGCGGATTTAGAGAATACAGTTAAATCTTCAAAAAGAAAAAAAAAACAGATATTGGTCAACTTTAATGATTTTGTGAAAATTGCTAAATAACTGCAAATTGAATTGAAGACAAAATGCAAATTCTTAAAAAATCTACAGGATATTTAAAGAAAAAATAAAGATTTTTTTGCATATTTTATTAAATTAAATTGAAGAAAAAATGCAGTTTTTTCTGTATTCAAAAAATCTGCAGAATATTTAGAGGAAAATATAATAAGAAATTTTTTTGTGCAGATTACATTGAAGAAAAAATGCCGATTTTTTGCTGTCTTGCAAAAAATCTGCAGAATATATAGAGAAAAATTTTATGCCGATTAAATTGATGAAAAAATACACAGATTTCTTCTGTCTTCAAAAAATCTGAAGAATATTTAAAAGAAAAATATAAGAAGAGAAAATTTTCTGCAGATTAAATTGAAGAAAAACTGCAGATTTTTTTTGTCTTCAAAAAATCTGCAGAAATCTTTTAAGAAAATTTCTGCAGTTTTTTTTTTAGCTGGGTTATTAAAAAATTATTTATTATAAACCGTGCTATATAGTTTACAATTGTTTCCATTATAGAAATCTGTTGTACTGTACAGAATAATGCTGGTATTAAAAGAAGCACCCCCCCCCCTCCAAATTGTTTCTTACTAGTTTTTAAAATAGCAGAAGTGATGAAACTAAGGTAAAAGACCGTTTTTGTTTAGTAAAAATCTTTACAAGGATAAAATAATAAGCAGCATTTTATTACCTCAAGGGGGATATTTATTCATAATGCTCTTTATAAGGTACAAAGTCACTGGTCTCGTTATTGCTTAAAAAAATGTTTTCTTTTAAACGTTCAGAAAAGGTTAATAATTAATCAATATTAAAAGCATTTTTAAAAAAGCGATCAGCTTACAAACTGATCCAAAAGAAGCGAAATTAATAAAACCATTTCCAGAAAAAGAGCGTTTTTCTTTTAAACGCTCTGAATGAAGTTACAAATCAATCAAAAAGGATCGAAATGAGTAATGAAAACATTTCCAAAAAAGAGCGTTCTTTCATAAACGCTCCCTTTCACATTAAAAATTAATCAACAAAGAGCGAAATCATTGCTTAAAATGTTGCTCAAAAAGGAGCATTTCTTTTAACACGCTCCTTTTAATATTAAAAACTGATGGAAAAGGAGCGAAATCGTTCAATACAAAAAGGAGCGAAATTCGCTCCGAATATTTCGCTCCGCGGAAGGATTGTAAAACGCTCCGAAAGGACGATGAACTTTCAAGTACGGAAAGGAGCGAATTTCGCTCGTTTGGTTTAAGCGTGTGCCTTGAAAGTTTTGTGGTCATTACTACATAAAATTTGTTTTATTGTTTCTTAGAATTTTTTCTAATTAATTCAGAATCTCCGTTGCGATTTTTTTCTTATTTTGTTTTCGCAATTTCGCGCCTCTCGATTTTTGTACTCCGCGCTGGGGCACGGACTAACGGAGTGTTCGTCCGGCCCTGCCCTGTGCCTGTAACTATCACAGTTACTGAACCAGTTGAATGGACATGGGACACTGGTACAGATAGACTTTTCATGTCTATAAATAAATGAACATGAATAGTGGAAAAACCATTCAGTGAGGAAAATATGACATTTTTTATTTGTTATTTCCCCATATACAAATGATGGCCCTGAAAACCTTACGTGAAACTCATTGAGGTTCTGAGTTATCGTGTTTCCATACACTGGTGCAGACAGACACAACTCCGAAATTGGTTATTTCGAAATAGGGTATGTCCGAGACGCTAAAATCCATCAAAATTTCGACTGTAAATTAACAGACGGCTATAATACTTCCTGTTTATGTATCTTGCATACGAGAGGGTTAAAGTTATAACATCCTCCAGTACAGTGGCAGCTCGTTCAATAGGGCTGCAGAGCTGCAGCACTCCCTGAATTTTTTTCAAATTTGTATTTTCGTTTTTAATCTAATTTGCTTACTTTTTCATTCTCAGAGTTCCATGAATTACGAAAATGCAAAAAAGTAATAAAAATTTGAAAAGAAGACAGAAAATTAATCAGAAAGAACGAGAGAAGCAGGTTTGAGCTGTAAAGTACTTTGCATCCCCCCCCAAAAAAAATTCTTTCACTGCAAAACAAATACGGAGTGAAAAAGCAACTCTTTCTCCCTTTAACTTTGACGGACTATGGACTGCCGGCCGAGCAGCTCTGGCTGCCACGGAGCCAACTGAACGAGAAAAATATGCTCTTTGTAAATTCTTTTTTCTTTTTTTTTTCTCATTCCCACACAAAGTCACAATATCATTGGCTGTTTTTGGGTTTCGGTTTGTGTTGCGTCGACAGAAACACGTCTGGTTGATTGATTATTTGCTTTCTCTTGATGGAAGGCTAGATTTCTTTGGAAGGAGATATTCATTTTTGGAAGAGTGTTATCGAGTGAAGTGGGCGAGGAGGGAAGTGCGTATGAGAATCTCTGATTTTTTTCTTTCGTCAGCAGAATTGTCACAGCAGCATTCGCTTAACTTTCTGTTAATAAAACTAGTAGTAAATTTCACATATGCTGGTTATTTACTTTGTTTGAAAAGCAGGAAATTTCATGTCTGGTTTTGGAATTAAAAAATATGGCCTGCTGAAAGTTAAAGTAGCATTTTAAAATGTATTCACTTGATAAATTTTATTTTTGCAACCCTCCTCGTTTCTGAGCTCAAGAGCCGCCACTGCTCCAGTATATATGTTGAAATTATCAAACTTATTTTTTTTAACTTCGCTTTTCCTTTATATAACTACTTAACCATCGAAGTAAACGCATACGAATATGAGCTATTTTTGTTTCGTGTTCAGAAAGCCCTAAATTTAGTTTTGGGGCTAATACAAGTAAAACTCTCCTATGTGACAAAACGCACACGATACATTTTAGTATTTGGAAGATGTCAGAAATAATTTCTTAATTTGACTATTTTACTAATAACTCCTTATTTTGCTATTGCGAACAGTTGTTTTAAGCACTTATCTATCGTTACGGGACGTCTCAAACGTCTCTTCAAGCAAAAGACGCTGGCCGCCCGAAACGTCCGAATATCGCTGCGAAATTTCCACCCCCTTTCGTTAAGTGTGATTGATTTGTCACCCGCTGCGCACACTTTCTTCGTTAGAGTGGCTCGCCCAAATGTGTAGGGGGAAAAGGATGGTTTTCTTAGAATTCGGACCGTGACAGCTGCCTTTGTGGATTTTTAGGAGGGGAGTGGAATTTCCCTTATCTTTGAAAGAGGAACTTGGACGTTCCCGTATTTTGAGGTCCCAAATTCCTTTTGTTTGTGTTGTTCGCCTGTTGTGTAAAAAATATTTTGAGGCCCACTGATTAAATATATAAGTAAAAAAGGATTAAATATATAAGTAAAGGCGGTCAGGATTCAATACGAAAAGCCCCAATGGGATTTTTAATATTATTTGTACCCAAGAGAGAGTCAATCTGGATTAAAGGTTTACAGTTTCAGCCTCAAGTCACTTTCTATATTCAGTTTGTTTCTGTACTTAGGTTTCAAAACACTAAAGTTGAGAAAACACGTTCACATAGATAAGTGGTAGAAAACCCCATCAAATGTCTCAGAGCAAGTTTGGCAATGGCTGGATACTGTTGCCGAACGGGACCAATCCACAACGGGACCAATGATATTGTTCTATGAAAGTATTTTAGAGTCAGGGAGCATGATAATTCAATTAACGAGTCATCTTCATTTGATGGTACTGTTACTTTGTTTACCCCTGATTTTAACTTCCGACTTAACTTCCACAGCCCACCAATAAGCTATCGACGGACCACAAGTGGGCCCGACCCATAGGTTGGGAACCGCTGGTATACAGCAAGCAAATCATATAGGAATAAATTGAAGGAAAAAACATATTCTGACTAAAGATTTCATTGAAATTTTTAAAAAAAAGCAGTTACATGTTTCACAATAACAGAGATTCGGAAGACTAGTATTTAATCTAAGACTACGAAATTGACATTTTTGCTTTCTCGTATACGAAATATACAAACAGAAATTGTTGTAATCCTCTAATTAGCTTTCGAATAACTTTGCTCGAATAGTCAAATTTCATTTTTAGTAGATTTTGGAATTTCAACAGCTTTTTTGAAACTTTAATTAGCTGATTGTTGAATTTCTATGTTACCATTACTCAGAGGCGGCTCGTCCATTTCAACCGTTGGGGTGCTGTAACCTATCCTCTGTTCCGCAGTGATGCCTTTCGGCATAACTTAAATTTTGCCTTTACTGAATAATTTCGAAAAATTTAATCATTAGTCAAAAAATTAATAAGATTTTTGTCTTTATGTAAAAAAGTTTGAACAGGGAAACTGTAACCAAGCGATTAGTATTTTTTAGTTAATTTGAATTAAAACTTGAGCTTTAAATAAAGGTTTGCTAATGATTTTCCTTTCGCAACTCTCTTTCGCAGAGATTTGCTCAATTGCCGCTGAACAACGAAAAATCATGAAACTCTAAGGTTACATTAAAATATATATGTAGAATACTACTTTGAAATTGTTTATTTACGAAAAATTTAACAAATACAATGCGCAATTTATTTAATTTATCCAACTGGCAAGCACCACCATCCTCGTGCTCACTTGCTTTCATAGCAAACACCACCTTTTTTCAATTTTAAATACACCACAAATAGAGCAGTGGAAAAAAACTATAAAATAAACAAACCATTTGGTTCAAATATTTTACCAGAATTTTGTATTCCGCGAATTTTTGAATAAAGGTTTTCAGAACGATAAAAGCAGTATGATATTGCTCTAAATGAAGTTACTAATAGTTACAATATTCTTGACTGTACTCACTGTAGAAATTACGCACAGATTAAAACTTTTCTTTTGACACGCAGCGCATTCTGATTGTTGAGCTACGCCTGCAAATAAATGAAAGATATTTATAGCACAAATGGACGGTGGTATTACAGAATATCTCTAGCGAATACATAATGAGCCAATAATAACAAAGAAGTAACATGTCATATCCTGTAGAGTTCTTAAACTCCCTTAGATTCTCTTTACTTTCATCGTATGATTTTTCACTTCAGCAGTCAGATACAATCTTTTTGCTCCGTTGTCAACACTACCACCAGAAGGCGCACATATTTTTTTTACTTTTAGAGCTCCAACTTGTCAAGACATTATTTGCTCTTACCGCAACAACAGTTTACTTCAGTTTACTCTTTAATGAATAGTGGATTCTACGGAAGTGTATATTAGTACATAATGCCAGATAGTGTTGTCAATATAGAACTTTTAATATCTGAAAACTGTTTTCATCATTCTTTACTAAAAAAAACTATGAATATGTTGTCTACTGAACTAATCTGCATTTCTCATTTCTAGCTTCCAGGAAGGTATAAAATTCAGTGATCACAACAGCCTGATGGCTCCAAACAAAACGATCTGTGAAATTGACACGCTCTACGAAAATCGTAGAAAAATATATAAATTTTCTACAGTAGGTGAAGCACCTGATATGTGGGGGAGATTTTTTTTTCTTTATTGAGAAGAAAATGTTAGTTCATTTGAGTTTTCTTTTGTTTAAGCAAAACTTTGAAGTCAGTTCTGAACGCAGTTCTACTGGATTTAAAATATATTTTATGCAATAAAGTTACCCCCATTTGTCACTATTTCTTAAAATTCTATCACTTCTTCTCTCTTTCGTGAAACTATAATACTGAGGATGGAGCTTTTCTATAAAACGTTATTTTATTGAAAAAGTTTTAAATTTAAGTAATTTCTGGAGCAGTTACGTTAAAAACTAAAACTCAAATGAATTATTTAATTTCGATTTAGAAATTTAAAAAAACTTCAAAAATCACCTCAGGCCTTACTTTCATCTATTTAGGAAGGTTTCACTTTCTTGTTCAACTTTTTTAATTTATTTTTGGTTTCCATAAAAACGTATCCCTTGTATAATGAGTGAAATCTTGTTCTGCTTGGAATACCAGACTGGCTCTAGAGCCTTCTCAGAGAACTTTAAACCATAACAAACCTTTCTTAAGACTGAAAAAATGCAGAAAATTTAAAATTAAACTCTTGTATTTTGGTACATTCTAAAGACTGAACATTCAATAAAAAAAAACCATTGTAAATTAAATTCATCTTGTTTTCAAGTCGGGAAGTCGATACTTATAAGGAACTCATCTTTTCGATGGGTCTGATTCTATCCTTTATTAGCAACTTTGAAGCACTCTTGTTCTGAAAGGACCGATCAAAGAAGGCTGAAAAGAAATCTATTATTTATCACCAGGAGTTCATTGTTTAAATATTAAGGATTTTGTAAACTTATAAAATTTATTGCTTAACTTCTTTTTTTTGCATTTAAATGTTTCGTTCTTTTTTTTCTACTTGGCCTTGGTTTTCTATAATTCTGTTCAGTTGTATGCTCCTCCTTGAAATACAAAATTTTGCAATATTTTCATAACGATTTACAGTTAACAACTTAAAATTTAATTAAGTTTGATTCAGGAAAGCGCCATCTGATAAGCGCATTTGAAAAAATCGTTTTGGAGATTCATATGATTATAATAACAATTATGCAATACATTGAAAGTAAAATTAATTATTATGGTGATGGTTTTATTCAAAATACGCGTTTAGGTGTGCTTAAGGGAAAATATATATTATATTTTTGCAAAGAATCTGAACAAAAAAAAAAAATCGGAAAAGGATAAGGAGTTGACCATTATATGTTTAGGAAACAGCCATTAAATATATCAGAAAATTCCTAAATATGAGTAAAAGCTAAATTACATTTAGATGTGATTAAATGCTACTTCATTTAAATTATTATCATTATTAAGGCAGAGTCTTTACATTTTTTTTGATCGACAGATTTTTTGATTAATCCATCTTATTTAAAGTATAAAATTCAAAGCGATGTTTTTAAAATTTTTCTAATTTATATCAATCAATAATCTTATATGAGATATGGTGGTATTTCTTGAAAAAGGTTTCTGGAGGAATTGTTTTATCTTAACTCACTACTACTAAGTTCTAAAACTTTTTCTTAACCTGGTCAGAAATAAGTCAAATTTCTGTGGAATGACCGCCAGATATTTTCTACTTTTTTCTAAAGCAGAGGTAAAAGATTCAACAAAATTTAACGAAATACCATCTTTTCAAGTAATTTTTCTTCCCGCTGAATCAATTTTTTCAACTGTCTATTAAATGCAGCATTTTATTTACTAAGTGTGATTTCACAAAATAAGGCAATAAACATAATGTGTCTACGTCGGGTAAAAATAGAGAGCTTTTAAAATTTAATACGACGAAATAGCATTTTAAGATTGGTTGAAAACAAATATTATTAAAATGGAATTAGAAAACAAAGCCTTTATTTATAGAATAAAAACACAGAAAACACTTTTTTAATGGAAAATCTTAAGTTGAAATCAAATATCCCAAAGCGGGACTAGTGAAATAAACTAACTGAATTGGAATGTTATTCTCATTTACTGTATATTTTAATTATTAAAAAAATGCTTAGAATTTTGGCTCTTATTATATTGATTGTGTCTAACATACTTTTTCCAATGTATCACTGTTATATTTGTTTACACTACCAGTTTATTGGTAAAAGAGTATTATTAAAAGAGTATCATTAAGAATAAAAGACATATTTGTTTTAGTACAAATATAAACGCTTGGCTAATTCTTCTTTTGTGTGTAGTTCGTTCTCAAGTTATCGTATTCACAAGAGACGTATCGACAGAGACATATTTCCAAGAAATAGTTTTTCTAGTTCAGTGGTTCTAACACATGGGGACATATAAAATTTTTTGCGGTCAATTTTCTTTACCTATTTTCGTCCAGGAGAGAAAACAAATGAAAATTTGTTTTTTGCTTTTTAAGTTATAATTAAGAATGAAATTGCGTATTTGTTTCAATGAGTCATTCATGAACCAGATAAATACTCTTCAAACTACTTCATATCATCCAAGTAATTTTAATTTGCTGCCGCTCAGTTTTATTTCATCTTATAATTTTGTGTCATCAAAATAAAGTTTCTTGTTATATGAATGTTAGAATGCCGATAGAATTTTTTTCAAAAAATACCAAAAAATTTTCAGAACACGCAAATCAATGAGAATAAACTAGAAAAAAGTGATATTAAATCAAAAAAAGAGTCCTTGAATATATGAACTCTTGATAGTAAAATAGATAACGTAATATAATTACCTGCAACTGCAAAACAGATTCAAAACTTCATATTACCAGATAATATTCGAGCCATGGCTGCAAATTAAAAAGAAAAATTAGATTATTTCAACATAACATTTACATTTTATACTTCATATCCTTTGGAACAAGAAGTGATATTTATTATCTTAATATAATAGAATAATAAAGGATACCTGCAATTAAAAATTTTATCCCAGTACACTTTTCAAATTCGAACTTCTGTCTTAATGTAAGTGAACATCAAAATATCAGAGTTGCAAATGTAGATATATAGCGGTAAATAAATAAGGTGGATATAAATTTGTTCTAAGATTCTTAACGGATGGGACGACGGATGCAGAGATCTTTTCTAAGATGGCAGTTAGAAGAAAACCTTAAAATACTTCTGAAATGAAGATCTTTTTTATTCCCTAATAGAGTCTTGCCTGTTTATAACAGTCAAAAATGAGGGATTTTTTTCATTTATTTATTTAGATCTCAAGTCACTATCTCATTCAGATCACGCAGAGACATAAGACAATGAGTGGAAAAGTGTACGCTTTCACGCATGTTTGTACTTGCCACAGGATAAGTTGTTTTATTGAAGTAATGGAATTGAATGTCCATGTTGGAAAATAAATTAACGTCATATTTATGAACTCTTGCTGAAAGCTGAGAAAATATTTATTCATTTCAATTTCCAGACTTTAAGTCACTGTCTCATTGAATAACATAGTCCATAGTAACAAATGAGAACGAAAATGGTAAGCTCCACATAGGTTTGTGGTATTTTACTGCGGACTAAAGATTTGGATTGTGGAAGTAATGAACTGAATCTTTTAATCTTATAATATAATAAATGCACGAAAGTGTGTCCTGTCTGTCCAGGTCATTCGGTCTGTCGACGACCAACTATAAACCAGTTTGGATAAGAAAATTGGCGAGAGTTGTAGCCCAAGTGTTTATAGGACCAGTTTTAATATAAATTCAAATATTTTGATTACAGACAATTAATGAACTTAAAAGTACTTGTGTACAGCATTACAATAAAACTACCTTTTATTTCCCTTCACTTAATCACCAAAATACATGTATGCAAACCACCTTTTAATCTATGACATGTCTTTCAAGCATATGTATGCTATTTTATATCAAACATAACGTAGTCTTGCAAAAAAAACTCATAGTATTTGTGATATACTTAGGGCAATGAAAACATATTCAAGTTTCAAATTAAAATTTAAAAAATAATATTAGTATAACTTAAAAAAAATATACGAAATACTATTTTGTTTATATTTTAAAATAATTTATGACTGGCAATTTGGCCACCCCAACCAAAATTTAAGTCAAACCACATTTCACTCTCTTCTAATAGAGAAATGCCGAAATATCTACCTACCATGCAGTAACCCAACATATATACTCTATCTGTAAGTGCTAACTCCCTTAAGTACCAAAGTATTCAACTAGGCTAAAAAGCTCAGTATGCCAGCCTAGCCTG
>BGPR01043524.1:0-12915 GCA_013235015.1 Araneus ventricosus | reverse complement strand
GCCTGGATATAACAACAGGGTACTTGAGACTGGCTAACTAAATTGAACGTAACATACAACCTCTTCGCAGCACAAGCGCAGGATCTCACTAAATTTAAAACAATAACTATAGGTTGATATTAGGAGTTGAAGCTATGAACATCCTCATTCGACAAAGGGAATGGGGTACTATGTTATTTATAGCTCAACGACACAAATCGGCTAGTATACCGGGTTACAGGGGAATGGGGGTTACTATTGTATTTTATAGCTTCAACGAAAAAATCGGCTAGTTTGGTAACTGCCAGGTTACAGGGGAATGGGGGTTACTATTTTATAGCTTCAACGATAAATCGTAGTGTGCACCGGCTTAGGGGAATGGGGTTACTATTTTATTTTTTATAGCTTTAAGCATATGTGGCTATATGCACCGGCTTTACGGGGACATAGTTATTGTTATTTTTAGATAACACAATAGCTAATATGCACCGGCTTACGGGAATGGGGTTTATTGTTATTTTTTTAGCTTTAACGACAGAATCGCTATGCACCGCTGTAGGGAATAGGGGTTCTTGTTATTTTTATAGTCACGAAACAAATCGGCAGTGTGCACTGGGCCTTAAAGGAACATCCTATTTAAAATTATTATGGTATTTGTACTTGAATTTCACCTCCTTATATGTTTTGCATTACTCCGTATTTCTCAACAATTTCCTAGTGATTTCTTCCTCCATTTAAGTTTTTCAGTGAACAATTGCTTTTTGAATATTACAATTCTTGTAAATGTTACATAGTCTTCAAAAATTCTATGTCCTTAGGTCGGGCATGGCTACAAAAAAGGTTGGCAAACGCTGCTAACGAAAATGTCTTGATAAATGATATTTTCTAACATTACTAGAGACCAAGACGGTTTTACCAGTTATTTCAAGAAAATCTTGCTCGAAAACGCTGACTGTCCCTGACAGTATAATTGGAGAAGTCATTAATGTTTTATCTTGCTGAAAAGAGTTCAAAACCTATGGAGGAGTCTCCCCCAACCTTTCTTTCTGTGTATCAAACAAAGGAACCCAATGTCTAACATCATCTCAAGAAAATAAAACGTTTTGAATACCAGACAGCAAGCCGCTCCCATCATTGCCTTCCCGAGATAAGTAAACCCTCATTTACATTATTATATACAAGTTAAGAAAATATTTACTCCTTGATGGGGCTTTGTGTAAATAGATTTGCACACAAGTGTTACCTCTTCCCTCCATGGCGGACTTGAGGAACAACGTTTAATTGACATGAGTCGCCCTCATCATTTATATAAGTAAACCTCATTTGCTATTGAGTACAAGTTAAGAAAATATTTCATTCTGATAAGCTTGTGATTTTGCATCAATAAGTAATTCTTCTCCGCGCGTGGACTTGAGGGAGCAACGGGTTGTCTTGACACAAAGAGTCGCCTCTATCATTGCCTTTAGAGATAAGTAAATCTCTCATTTACATTACATATATATATATACAAGTTGCTAAAAAATATTTACCCTTGATAAGCTTGTGTAAATAGATATTCTTGGCAATAATGCGTTACCTCCTCTTCCTCCATGGCACTTTGAGGAGCAACGCGTTTACATGCAGCGAGTCGCCTCATCATTGCCTTCTTTAGAGATAAGTAAACCCTCATTACATTATATACAAGTTAAGAAAATATTTACCCTGATAAGCTTGTGTAAATAGATTTTGCACACAAGTGTTTATCCTCGTGCTTATGACTTGAGGAACAACGCGTCCGACAGTCGCCTCATCATTGCCGTTAGAGATATAAACCCTCCATTTACATTATTATACAAGTTAAGAAAATTTACTCCTGATAAGCTTGTAAAAATTTAGATTTTTGCACACAAGTGTTGTGCTCTTCCTCCCACATGAGGACTTGAGGAGCAACGTTTGTCTGACAGCGAATGTCATCATTGCCGTTAGAGATGGGTAAACCCTCATTTACATTATATACAAGTTAAGAAAATATTTACCCCTGATAAGCTTGTAAATAGATTTTGTAACACAAGTGTTGCCTCTTCCTCCATGGCGGACTTGAGGAGCAACGTTTGTCTGGATTAATGTCGCCTCATATTGCCGCCGTTAGAGTAAGTAAACCCTCATTTACATTATATACGTTGAAAATATTTACTCCTGATAAGCTTGTGTAAATAGATTTTGCACCCAAAGTACATCCTTCCTCCATGGCGGGACTTGAGGAGCAACGTTTGTCCATTGTGCCGCCTCATCATTGCTACGTTAGAGATAAGTAAACCCTCATTTACATTATATACAAGCTAAGAAAATATTTACTTCCTGATAAGCTTGTGTAAATAGATTTGCATAATAAGTGTTACCTCTTTCCTCCATGGCGGACTCGAGGAGCCAGCAGACGCAGGTCTCAGATGGCGATTTCTCTCTTGCATCTTGAGTTCAGGGAATACCGAACACGGCCATACCGCACAGCACCCCTGCAACATACACACACAAAGCATGTTGGGTTGACTAAGGGAACTCAATATGTGTTGCTCACTAGAATGTGCTGATTTTCGATGCATCGGAAAATATCGATGTTACAATCATCGCTGTTCCGATGTTCATTGTCGTTTTTTTCGAGATGTATTGGAAAATATCGATGCTACGCAATCATCGCAGTTCCGATGTTTATATTGTTTTTTTAAGAAAATATCGATGTCACGCAATCATCAGCGTTCCGATGTTCATATTGTCGTTTTTTCGAGGCATCGAAAAATACGATGCTACGCAATCATCGCCGTTCTGATGTTTATATTACTGCTGGAAGAGATTGGAAAATATCGACGTTACGCAATCATCGCCGTTCTATGTTTATATTACCGTTTTTTCGAAGACGGAAAATATCGATGTTACGCATTGCCGTTCCGGGATGCCGAGATATTGTCGTTTTTCTGAGATGCATCGAAAAATATCGATGCTGGCGCAATCATCGCTGTTCCGATGTTTATACTGCCGTTTTAGAAGCATCGAAAACACGATGTTACGCTATCAGTTCGGATGTTTATATAGTCGTTTTTTTCGATGATCGGAAAATGTCGATGTGCTACGCAATCATCGCCGTTCCGATGTTCATATTTGTCATCGTTTTTCGAGGCATCGGAAAAATATCGATGCTGCGCAATCATCGCCGTTCTGATGTTTATATTGCCGTTTTTTCAGCTATCGGAAAAAAATATCGATGTTACGCAATCGCCGGTCTGATGCTTATATTGTCGTTTTTTTCGAAACATCAAGAAATTCCGATTCGCGATGTACACGTTTCGATGATTGTGACATCGATGTCCACACGCACAGCGAAGAGCATTGTCTTCTGATCACGCGCATCGATGACCGCAAAGCGCTGAGTACTTCCCGATCATCAGTCATTACCGATAAGTGCATCATACCAGTGAAAATTCATCAAGCAGAGACATACGCTGCGAAGTGGATCGTTGTGCTGACACGATGAATCCTGATGTGACCGCGAATGAAAACAGATGAAAATGAACTCATCTCGAGAATTGAGGAAGGAAGTGTTTTGCCTATAGAATCTCAGTTATCGAAACGTGCATTACTGTGTAGCCTCGTGCTTTCTCTTAATCGTGTAAATTCTCTGATGCTGTTTTAAGTTCAAGGGTATAATTACCAATCCTGCCACCAACGTTTGTTTGTTGATGAGAATATCGCATAATTGTTATACGATTTATTGTTGATAACTAATAAATTTATAGTATTTTTTTGGACACTTTATTTGTTAGTAACGGGTGAGTTTATTATAAGCATATAAATTATCAACTACTCAAAAGTGTAAGAATGCAAAATTAGCAATGGTAAGGAAACATTGATGTATCGAAACATCGCGATACCGAAATATTTTCAGTCGTGATGTTAGAGTGGCGATATTAATCGCGATGCTAAAACTTTAACACGCTCCAGTCTTGCTCCGCTTCCACTAAAATTATAAAGGTGCCCAAATGTTCAGTTTATTACAATAGAGAGAACCTACTCCAGATTAGATAAGTATGACACTGTCCACTGAAATTCCTGATTGGAACGAATTTGCCTTGAAATGTAATTTCGCAATAGTGACAGAGGGTAAAATTATAATATTGTAATGAACAAAAAAATAATGCATTAAAAGAAAAAATTAAAATGTGGAGGTGTCAAACAAATGGAAAAGGTGGGAGGCGTGGAAAACCCAATGCAAATTAGAATTGCAATCACATTTATAGACATTTATGATGAATGTTTAATACATTTCGTTCATGATAATCATTGTGTTTCATATCTTCTCCTATTGTTTTCTAAAGTGCATATCACGCGCTTTTTGCTTCTTTTGACCCCTCCAGATATTTGGAGAAAAAAATTATTTTTTCACTTACTATAAAACCGTTTTTTTTTAAAAGTTTTTTATATTTATTATTTTCTAGTTCTTAATTTATGTCATATTCAGTTTTTACTGATGGATATCTTGATCGTACACTTGTTCACGTCTGAAGAGTGGCCACGTGATTCTCGTGATGTATCCAATTGAGCCATTGACAAGTCCTTTTGCAACGTTTATATTCGATCGTTACTTTAGCGCCGATGAAGACTTAGCTCTTGAAAAAATACTCATAGATGGCGCCACGGAAAACCTACCGAGTGCAAACGTACTTATGAATTTTTTTTAAAAAAATTGATAATTGAGAGCTCTAAATTATTAAAATATTGCATTGTCATCAATACCCAATAAATAAAACACAATTTCAGAACTCCATTTCATAGCGAGTGAAAGATCGCGGATCAGCCAAAATTCCAACCTTACATGCATACAAAGAGAAAACATTTCGAACTTTTAGTAAAATTTAAAACGATGTTTTTTTTTTTTCATAAATACATACAACTTTTCCACAGCTTAATTTTAGTTTTAATACTAGACTCAAGTATTTAACCCAATGAATTGGATGTAAATAATGTGCAACAAACATATTTTTAAAAAATTTCATCCGATTGTTGAACCTGACTGCATTAACGTCCCCTTGGCTTATTAATTATGGACTACACATTTTAACTACAATGGACAAACTGAACGAAGTAAATGAGTTTTCTTTTTATATTTTCGGATTGTCCCCTTAGCAATCAAATTTTACCCCCGTGGGGTGTTGGCCCCATGTTAGGAAACACTGTGTTACAGTATTATATTAGTGTCTTGGCATATGAGGAAGCCAGCGCCAAACTTCGAACAAGAATGGCTGAAAAGGGTCGCCAATAACCTCCTCTCCAGGCAGAAAATTCGCGGGATTGTCAAATTCATAAGCGAAAACAGAGATCTTTTCCAGCCTCCCTAGCCTTCAACTTTCCAGCGAGCTGAAATAAAAAACTCAATTACCTGACATTTTCCCCTTCAAAAAAGAAAGTTCTAACAACATCTAAAGAAAAGAAGACTATTACGAACTAAATAGTGTAAAAGTGAAAATGCCTGTGCTGTACATAGTGTCTGTATTTCCTTCTGTGTGTTTTTCTTTGTTTTCTTAAATAAAATTCCCGTGTCTTGCCCATGAAACCGTTCAGTGACCGGTCTGGTCACGGGTACGGGGCGTTCTGTTCTGTGTTACAGTATTAAAACGATGTAAATGATTCGAAGTATTTGAAATAATTTCCTGTTTTACTTGTTTGTTACAGGGTTTGTTTCGGATTGGCGGCAGCATGATTAAAATCAAGAAGATGAAGGTGAGAATTCTCTCTGAGTTTTGATTATCGATTGCTTTTCTAGTGTTGTCATGTGTTTGTTGCTTAACAAAGCGTAATTTCATTTCAGAGTGCTTTCGATGCCGGCTTCCACCATCTCATCGAAGAGGAGAGGGACCCCCACAATGTCGCAGGTGAGAGCTGCTCTTTCACTCGATCCTGGAAGTTCTTCATTGCTCAGAAGATTCTACCAAATTCTCAATTTGAAAATGATTTTTATAACAACTTTTATCCCAGATAACACGCACACTTGCAGCAAGTGTGATTTTTCTTGGTATTACCTTGTCATGACAAACTTGATGTGGCAACTTTGCAGCAAACTTCCTACTAAGTAACAAAGCATAATCGACCAACCCACTTGCAAAACAAGTTTTCTGTGAAGTTGTTGTGACAAACTTCACACCACAATTGCATAAAAAGTTTGCTGCCAGGTTGACACGGCACACTTACACCCCACGATCTGGATACAGTTGTATATATCTGGTTTTGAACTTTGTCTCTGTTTTAAAAAACATCCGATTTTTGATAGCATCTCCTATATCGTCCTTCTTTTTATTAATTCAATAAATCAATGATAATTTGTAAAAAAGTAACTAGGTCTTTTTATAAAAAAAAATTTAAAAATTCTCCATCTTTTTACTAAATATAGAACTGACATTTTAGAGAAAACTATATATTGCCTTTTTCTTAATGTTTAAATTTTAACGTTCATAAACAAAATTAAACCTAAAAAACAGTTAATGTTTGTTGAAAAATAATAACTTACATTTTGTCCCATATTTTTAAAAGTATTTACTTTTGAATCCTAATTTTATAATTTATTCTACTAGCAAAATGTAGTTATTAGCGAAAATAGCTCTCTCTTTGACTTCAAATCATATTCTCAATTCAAAATTTTTAAAAATTAATGAAATCAAGAAAGCTGTTTAAAATAAAAGGTGTAGATGCACCAATATGTTAGCGCAATCTATCTTCCCCTATCAGATTTCCGCTGGCTGAGTGGCTAAGGCATCTGGCTATGAAGTGGGTTATCGGGGATTCGAATCCGAGGTTTGTCTGCGTACTCTGATTTTGCTATAGTTTGCCATGAGTTTGACGCAACAAGCTTGTGGCAAATTCAACGCGTTTGCTATAACTTGTTTCAAGCTTTCACTCTTGCTGTGTCAAACTTGCTGGAAACTAAAATTGCTATCTGGGATTTAACTTGTTTCATTTTTCTAAAGTATGAATTTTGTAATCGTGCTTTCATTCACTTCCTGCAGGGCTAAGTTTCTCAAATTTTGTACACTTGTGCATTTTTGACGACAAAACAATGTTTAAATATTGCAGAACTCAATTACACTCAGTCAACCAATTAATTTAATTAAATTATGACTCCAAACAGGAGGTGCCATCTGTAGTCAATTTGAGAAAATTATTGATTTCAAGTTTCCATAATATTTATAATAATGAATCACAAATTAAAGATTAAAAAATAAAACAGAGATTCTACTTTTTAGAACACTAGTAAATGTGTGTTTTTAAAAGACAATTTTAATTAAATTTATTTAATTTGTTCTGACGTGCCCTAAAATTCTCTTCCGAAAGATGTTATTGCATACAGTAACTTATTGTATTTTCTCTTATTAACCTGTTTGAATATTTTTCATACTGTAGATATTTAAATTATTTTGAAATTTATTCAAAGAGTGTTTTTCTTTAAAAATAAATTATATCGATTCTTTTCACAGGTATTTTAAAGTTGTATTTGAGGTCCTTACCCGAACCCCTTCTCACTTACCAACTCTATGACCAGTGGATGGAGGC
Source organism: Araneus ventricosus (assembly GCA_013235015.1). Taxonomy (NCBI): domain Eukaryota; kingdom Metazoa; phylum Arthropoda; class Arachnida; order Araneae; family Araneidae; genus Araneus; species Araneus ventricosus. The sequence continues at coordinate 5,364 of BGPR01043524.1, read as the reverse complement.
AGCTATGTGAGTATTTCTCTCACTATCTCTCAATTTTAGCACTTTGAGGGAGGCATTTCCAATTATTTCAGTATTATTTATGAGAGTGCATCATGTCATTAACTTTGTTATGAAGGAAAGTTAGTTAAAAAGCTAATTGTTTATTGTACTGTGAGTTTAAATCTTCTTACAAAATTGAATACTCCAAAATCTTTTGTTATTTAACCTGTTAACTGGGTAATATACTTTCGTTCAACTCGTTTCACAATGGGGACTTTTTTCTTCGCAGTGAGAAGGAATATCATCACACCTCAAGTAATAAAAGAAAATCGTTTTTAACGTATTGGTTATATTTATTTGAACAAAATATTTTACGATATGTAATATATAAATCAAATATTTTCAATATACAAACAATTATCCTTCTAGCGAGCGCGAATATGTAGGAAATACTGTTCAGCAACGGATTCCTAGACTACCACTTTTGGACGATTTTACACCGGAAAGAGGTGTCAGGCAATGAGTCATATGAGCGCATTTCCGGAGTTCTTTGTTAGATCACGCTCAGTAAAATGTAAACATCACCCTTCCAATCTTCATCCCCCCCTATTTTGATGAAAATAACTCAAACCGACGCATGCGCAAAAGCGCGGAGGGACAGGGTATTCAATTAGTAGATAAATAAAGATCTGGCGAAAATTTGAGACCAATTTCATTACATTCCTTCCCCCGTACACCAAGTCGTGCCCCCCACCTGTCGGCAGACACTAGCGCCACTCCTGATTCCAATGTTTATAATTTGAATTCTTCAATAATTCAAATTTTTTCTCTAGTCCCTTGAATTTCTTATTAACACAATGTTAAAATATCATTTTTACTTCCAATTTATATCTAAATCGGAACTAAGAAATATAAAAAATCGTTTTCATTAGTTAAATAACTCTTCACCTTGTAAGGTCTTAGCCCAGTGATACCGGGGTCTGATCAGAGATCAACAAGACACAGCAATACAGCACATCAAAATTTAATAAAGCGTCTTGGATAAAGGCCTATTTACAGGTCAATAAAATACAATTGATTTATACATTCAAGAAATGAATATGAGTCCCGGATGAAGATCGCGAGAGTCAATGTAGTTCGTAACTAGACTTGGTCGCAGTTATCAAGACGAGTTTACTCGTAATGCAAACGATGAAAGTTCATGAATTATGAGAGTTCGGCAGTTCCTAAAGGTACCTAGGTTAGGTAGAAGCAATTGAGGTTTAGCTGACGCTCAATCGATTTCTGTAATACACCACGGGGATTAAAATAGCCAGGCTCTGGCTAGAAGTGTATTCGGGATGAGTAAGAAATACCGGGATCGGTAATTGACAGCGAGGTTACACATACGCCTCGCTAATCTCCAGCAATCCTCCAAAGGGATGCTATGATGCAATTTCGGTAGCTCTCCGCAGGAGCTAACCTAGCCGACGGTTTGGCTAATTTTTACGGATTCAGAAAACGCCCGTAATGTCCAAGTGATCGAGATCTCAGAATCTGATCTCCGAATCCCCTCCTTCTTTCCCTCTGTCTTCACTTCTTAAACCCTAACTTTCAGCCCCCAGAGGAGTGGCCGAAAAGTTAAATCTCAATGATTTGTCCGGGAGTCGAACAAATCGTCCAACCACAGACATGCGCTTCCCTTCCAGGCTAATCATTGGAAAGCAGTGGCGAATCCAGCATGTGGGTCTGGGGTCATAAAAATTTGGTATCGTCGTGACGAATCTCAAACCTCACGGCTTACGTAAACCAAAACACTGACTTTACAGACTTTACTCACCTGACAATAAGAATAATAAAAAACGCTACAATACTTGTGATAATTTAATAAAAAATGCAATGAAGTAACTAGCCAAAAAATGTCTTCGACCACGTCAACGCTACAAGTACAAGTGAAATGACTAGAAAAGTAGGAAAATTTTCGAGCCTGTCAAGCCAGAAAGCAATATTGTCACGTTTTTAATGTTTTTTTTTTTAAAAAACGAAATTAAGAACAAACAGTCGAAGTGATTTTAAATAAAATCGAGATTTCTGGCTTAACTCGGGGGGGAGGGGGCTGCAGCCCAATAGCCCCTCTTAGATTCGCCACTGTTAGAAAGGGTCAAAACGTAATTGCTTCTTTTTCGGCTTCAACTTGGACGGTCTACAACAACCGATATCGGCACCGTTCGTCCAAACTCCTCTGAGTTGCATAATACGGGGCCGTTTTTATGACCTCTGGCGCCTTCCTCTCCAGATGCCTTAGGGATTTCGTAGGTGGTCCATCTTGTGGGAACCAGAGAAAGGGGAGACCTCACAACCTCTACCCAAATGTTTTATTGTAGAACCATTGTGTTGAAAGGACTGTGTATTTATTAAAATCTCTATTTTTTGTTTATAATTATTATCACTTTATTTAATATTGTGTGTTCAAACTGTTAGATAATAAAAACAAGTAATATATAAAAAAAAAAATTAAAAGTCAATTCCTACTTAGGTCAACAAAGAAAAGTTTTATTTTAGTTACTTTTTATTAAATAATTACAATTAATATAATGAGATAAAATGTTAATTTTCTTAATACTTACAATTTAGAACGCAACCAAGCAAGCATTTTAGTCAAACTATCGAGACCGAATTTTTTTTTTTAAAGTAACATTTCAAAGTAAAGGACCGTGAGTTACATTTCTGAGATCACATTTGCTTTCGTCAGTTATTACTGCATCATTTTAAAAATTCACAACGGCGAAAAATTTTGCGTTGAAACAGATACTACGTCTAGTACTTAAATTGTCTCGCAGCTCATTCAGAGAACTAAAAGTGGCATTTAATTAATTAAATTTACTTAATGAATTATTATTTGAAAAAACTGTGTTAACATCAAGTGTCATCCACTACAAGTTTAACAAAATGTATTTGAACTTGAGTGGATGAATAAAAAATATTTTATTAACGATTGAAAATTTGAACAAGATATATAAATATACATAGGGAGAGTGTGAACTAATAGTAGGAATTGAATAAATCTTTATTGCCATTTTTACATTAAAAATTGTAGAGTTTTTTTCCCCTTGCTGTATCATTTTATGCCCAATTTTTCTCAATTAGAATTGATCCTTCCTGTCAGCTTTGATTTAGCCAAATTCTGCTGTAGATAGATTTTAAGATTTTCATCTTTCACTTATAGATATCTGTGCTATACAGAGATGATTAATGTGCTTTGTTTCTTTTCAGGGAACCTGATCATGATGTGCGGCTGAGGGCATTATGGAGTGTTGTGAACTCTCTTCCAGAAACTCACTTGAGAAACCTTAGGTAAAATTTTGTCATAAAAAGTTGAAATACAAGCATGAGTTATTCTGTTGTGGAGTGTTGTGAACTCTCTTCCAGAAACTCACTTGAGAAACCTTAGGTAAAATTTTGTCATAAAAAGTTGAAATACAAGCATGAGTAATTCTGTTGTGGAGTGTTGTGAACTCTCTTCCAGAAACTCACTTGAGAAACCTTAGGTAAAATTTTGTCATAAAAAGTTGAAATACAAGCATGAGTAATTCCATGCACAGTCATGGGGGAAAAATGATCCCAGCATTATTCGGCCACTAATCATTTTATCTTGAAACAAAAGGTACCAATTCTCAGGAAATAACGTCTACTAATAGATTCCATGTCTAAAAAGTTCAAAAGGGATCGTCTACATATTTATAATTGCACTAAATTCAAAATTTCCAATGGAAACACATATTTTCCTTAAAATATTTCGAATCTACATACAAATTTATTCTGGAATACCAAGTTTCATCATCCCAGCATTTTTGATTTCGGAATTATAAGCAAATGAAATTTCGAGTTTCTAATATTAAAGTAAAAGTTTGAATTTTTATCGATATGTTGAAAAATAATGTAACTATTTACCTATAATTTTATTTTTTTTGTGGTAGTATGAATTATTCTACACACTTTACACTTTCACTTTTTATTTTAAAATAATTTTGAGTACATCAAATATTTTATAAAAATTTTTGACTAGCAACACTTATAAATTTTAATAGTAATCGAAGCAGATGACCATTTGATAAGCCAATGCAAAATTTCAGCATATTCGTAGAAGTTTTGAAGTTACATTAAATTTTCAATTTTCGCTGTAAAACGATGCACTTAGGGAGGCGTCTTATATTTCGAAAACGTTTTCATTATTAAATATAATCATTACATCACTTTATTTTTCGAACTTAAATATATAAAGATTTTAACTATTTATACATATTATTAAAACTTTATAAATTAAAGTGATGTAAGTGTGTCAAATTTTTTTTTTTACAAATCAAGTTTTACCGATTGTAAAATGTAGATCATTACTTTGAAAATAACATTTAAAGTGTGAAATAATTTAGAATGCTACTACCGACATTTAAAGGCAAGCAGAGAACTTTAGTAAGTAAATGTGGAGACGACCCCTTTTATGGCGAGAACACAAAATTTCAAATATCTTCCAATCTATTAATGATATACTCACCAAAATTAATATCCTGGGGTATTTTTTCATGAGAAATTTGTTTATGGCATCAAAAAAGCGTGTTTCCATTGAGAATTTTGAAGTTAGTGTCATTTTAAATATGTAGATGACCCCTTAAGAGAATTTCAATAGAAGCTTAGAATCTTGTAGTATAAGTTATTTCCTGTAAAATGGTATCTTTAGTTTTAAGAAGCAATGATTAGTGGTGGAATAATGCTGGGTGGATCCTTTTTTTTCCCGTGACTGTACACAAACTGTAAACCGTGACTGTAAATAAAAGTGAAAATTTATCAATAGTTTGTATGCATTAGAAATCCAAACTATTAAATAATCTTCAAATTTCATTCACAAATACTATGAAGCATAAGAAAAGTTTGAGAAGTTCTGGGACAATTTAATTAAATAGTTCATTTTTTATATTAAAAGCTGTTTTCATATTATTATTATTGCCTTTCTTGATATGATTATCATGCTAGAGTTTAGAAATTGTGCACACTTGTGTGTTCTCAATGACAGTACACTATTTTAATATTTTCAAAAATTTGAATTATCACTTAATTTAATTAAAGTTGGATTCTATACGAGTGACATATTAAATTTGAGAAAAATTTACTTAAGATTCCACAATATTTATGATAATAAATTATGCTAGTAAATTGCTAGTAGTTGTATTCTATACGAGTGAATATGAGAAAAATTTACTTCAAGATTCCATAATATTTATGATAATGAATTATGCTAGTAAATTGTAGTAAATTACTAGTAGTTGGATTCTATACGAGTGAATTTGAGAAAAATTTACTTCAGGATTCCATAATATTTATGATAATGAATTATGCTAGTAAATTGTAGTA